>OZ020572.1:19931572-20236572 GCA_963971525.1 Cephus spinipes | reverse complement strand
TTAGTATTCCTAGAAAGTAATACCGATGCTGCCGAATATTCAACCATTTTGGCGCGCGATAGTGCTAATATAAACCGAACACATGCATTTAATGTTTTTTGTAATCGGATATCCTCTTCAGCCGTAATGTCTAAAACAACTACCGAGCAGTAATCAAAGATTGGAAATATAAGAGCTGAGGCTAGCTGTCGTTTGAGATTTTTAGTTAGAAACTGTCCATTCGCCCTAAGTTGATATAGAGTTTTGTGCACCCTGTTACAGTCTGCAGTGACCTGCTCACGCCAGTTGAGTGTTGGAGTGATAGTTGATCCAAGACTCTTAATAAGATCTACATACTGTATCGAGGAGCCGCTTACTACTATATTAGGAACACCTTGAGGGTTTATTGCGTTTACGTACCTGGAGAAGCCAAGTATCATTGCCCTGGTTTTAGATGGGTTTAGTGCAAGTTTGTTAGTCTCAGCCCATTCGCAACCGTAACCTTGAACCTTCGTGGGTAGCATGGGTGAATGAGAGAGAGAGAGAGAGAGAGAGAGAGAGAGAGAGAGAGATATCAGTTTACTTGATCTCGGCCGAGGGCCGCTAGACCACAAAGAAAGATATAGTACATACAATAATAACATAGTAAAGAGAGCATAGCATATAGAGTACAATAATGGATAACTTAAAATAATTTAGTAACTAATAATAGCGATTAGTCCGTACGTTGAGCACAACTTTACTGGAGGCTAAGGAGATAGGTTTTTAGTTTAGACTTAAATCCTGCCAGAGAGTGCTCGCTTTTCAGATTCGTAGGCAAAGAGTTCCAAGTGAGCGGAGCCCAGACGGCGAAGGAGTTTCTGTATAGTTCAGTACGGTGATTGGGGACAATGAGGTTGCAAGAGCGAGATCGTAGGTCTCTATTTACAACGTCGCCCACAGTTATTAGGGACCTAGCGAGGTACGCAGGATAACCCGAGTGGAGAAGCTTATGGACTAGAGAGAGGAGAAATTACACGCGTCGGTTATCAATTTTCAGCCAGCCCAGTTTATGGTAAAAGGGCGAAACGTGGTCGTCCTTACGAAGGGCGAAGACAAAGCGTACACACGCATTAAGCGTTCGTTGCAGTTTGTTAATCAGGGTAACTGATAGGTCGCCATGCAAAGGTCAGCAGTAATCGAACATAGGAAAAATTAAGGAGGAGATTAGTCTGATTCTCAGTTTGCGCGATAGAAAGGCTCGCTGGCGTTTCAGCGAGTAAAGGGTAGGAAACGCCTTGCCGCAAATATGGCGGACGTGATCATCCCAGGCAAGAGTGTTGGAGATAGTAACTCCCAGGCTTGTAACCAAGGTCACCCATTCAATAGGGGCCGATCCGATGCTGAGGTTAGGTGGATTGGCGCGAGAGATGTCGTTTATATGCCGGGCACTACCCAAGATCATGGCCTTTGTTTTAGCCGGATTCAGGGACATGCAGTGTTCATCAGCCCAGTGTTGAATAGCAACCAAATCTGCCTGAACTTTCTCAAGAGCCGCAGGTAGGTCTTCTGGTTTAAAGTGATGATAGAGCTGTAAGTCATCCGCACACACTGCATAGCGGCAAAAGCTAAGGACCGATGGGAGACCTCTGATATAGATGTTAAATAGCAGCGGTCCCAGCACCGAGCCTTGCGGAACGCCCGAGCTCACGGGCACGCTAGGTGATTGCTCCCCAGAAGGTAGGTGCACTGATTGGGTGCGATCAGTTAGGTATGATGTGAACCAACGCAGAGCTGGTGGCGAGAGTCCGATATCGCGAAGTATATGTAATAGTTTGCGGTGGCATATGGAATCAAAGGCCTTGGAAAAGTCGACGAGGATAAGGATCGTCAGTTCCCGTCTATCTATCGCATGGCGTACATCGTCTAAGATTCGAAGTAAGACCGACTGAGTGTTGTGTCCGGACCGAAAAGCGGACTGCAGAGGGTCGAACAGATTTTTAGTAGAGAGGTAGTCCGATAGCTGAGTGGCCACGATTTTTTCCAGTAGCTTCGAGATAGAGCATAGGAGCGATATAGGACGGTAGCTAGCTGGTGAGGTAGATGCCGGGTACGATTTTGGGATGGGGCGGATTATCGAGCACTTCCAGGCAGATGGGAAGACGCAATGTGATAAGAACATATTAATTAGATAAAGCAGGATTGGAAAAATTTCCCTAAGCCCGATACTCCAGTCAGCAGTGGATAAGACCATCCGTTCCTTTTCCCTTTGACCCTAATTTGGTAATGACGTCGAGTAGGCAAGCAGGTCCAACATCCATAAAGTAAAAATTAGAGTCATCAAAGGTACAAGATGGAGTGAAAGCGAGGGATGACTCGTCGATAGGTTCATGGTGGTGAAACATACCAGCATAGTAGCTGGAGAAGTCGCTGGCTGACAGATTGGCTGGTAGTGCTGCCTCCCGTCTATTGTTTATTAGACCCAGACGACGCAGATGTTGCCAGAGAAGGGCCGGGCTTGGCTCCGAGTCGATAACTTCATGTATGTGAGATGACTTAGCCCTGATTATTAAGGCGCGAATCTGATTACGGAGTTCGCGGTATTCGCAAAAGGTACTGTTAGACTTTGTGCGTAAAGCCTGCCTGTGTAGCCTGTCGCGTTTCCTCATAAGGTTTTTGATGTCAGATGTGATCCAGGGGGCCGGAAGGCGCCGCGGGTAGAAAGTTTTGACCGGAGCGTGAGAGTTAAGTGCATGTGTAAGCGCAGAAGTCAAAAATTCAGCCTCTTGGTCAACAGAGGTGTTATTGTAGACGACGTTCCAACTTATGTCCCTAAGGGAAGCCAAGAATCTTTCTAAGTTAAATTCCCGATAGTCCCTGGTGGTAATCCTAGGCGCACGTAGTGGAGGTATCTTTAAGGCGACTTTGATCAGCAGTGCATCATGAGCCGACAGGAAGGGAACCTCAGTCTGTGCTGCTTCAAGTACTAGGGACTCGTCGTTGAGAATGCAGTGGTCGATCCAAGAGCAACTATCGGCGAGTTTGTGTGTCGGCGCAAACGGCACAAGGTACAATCCATTTCCATCAATAAACGACTGGAGCGTAGAGGGTTCAAAGTCCGAGGCCAGCATGTTAATGTTCAAGTCACCTATGATAATAGAGTTAGTATAAGAGGGAGACAGAGATAGATAGGCCCTTTCAAGATCGGCGAAGTGCCCAGCTTTTGGGGGTCGATAAACAACAAAGCACAACATCTTTGAGTGATCCATAAACGAAAGTTCTACGGCAAGGTACTCAGGCCTTGGAGGCACATCGCCCTGAGCAGACTCGAGAACGCGGACAGAGATGGAATCGCGAACATATAGAGCCACGCCTCCCCCGCCTCTACAGATGCGGTCCGAACGGAACAGAGTGTAGCCGGGAAGAAACACCAGATGGTCGGGGATATGTGGTTTCAACCAGGTATCCGATATCGCAATGAGGTGCAGAGGCTTATTTTGGACGAACTCAGAGAAGTCATCGAAATGCGGTAGCAGGCTTTGAGCATTTATATGGCATATGTAAAGATTAGTATGGTCGCCGCTATTGTTGCATCGTCGCATTAATCTCGGAGGCAGTTAGGTTGGGTTTGTTAGTGCGCTTGAGACGGATCCATTCGTCCCGCCCACGTACGGAAGAGAACTTAATAACTAATGGCGGAGGTCCGCCCGCTTTAGGAGGTAGTCGGTACACTTCGGCTATGTTAGAGATGCCGTCCGAGGAGCCAAGTGCGGTGCCGATCTTTGCAGCCAAGTCCAACGGTGGTAAGATGCACTGGGAAGGTAGACCGGTTACTAGGAGCTCACAGAGTAGGAAGCGTTGGTCTAGTTCATCAAGACGCTCGTCAACTGCAGTGGAGTTGTAGGCCCGCCCTTCGTCGGTAACTGAATTTAACTTCTCCTCAACCTTGTCAAGCCGTTCAGACAGCGCCGAGTTAGCGCTTTCAGATTTACGGCACTGTTCAGCCAGGGTTTCGTAATCCGTCGCTAGTTTGTGCACCTGGACTGAGATGGCGGATGTAGTGGCGGAGAGTTCATCGATACTCGTATGAAGGTTATCCAACGTGGAAACTTTGTCCTTGATTGTGGAGAGATCTTTTAGCTGAGCAGTGATTTGTGCTAGTGCCGCTGATATAGCGTTAAATTCAGCAGAAGGAGGTAGACCAGCTGGTAGGGTCCCAGATGCCGCCTCCGATTGGGGCGTACCCGCGCTGAGGCCTGCAGCGGCAGGAGGCCTGATCGAGGTGCCCTTGGAAGCTCGGGTGGAGGTAGATGGTCTACCTATCAGGCACTCGTCACAGATGAGAAGGTCAGGCTGGCTTAGTGCGTTGTCCCCGTAGCGCTTTACCAGAAACGCCGAATGAAATCGTCTCCCACAGACACCTTTACATGACGGATCGGTGTTACCGACAAAGCGGGCGCAGATGATGCATTGCTTCATGATGGGTGGTGACGATGATAGTCAATAGATGGAGTTGGTGGTAACCATGAGCGTTAGGCAGAGGTGGGGGAATCGGTCGGCAGATGACTACGTGGTAAACAGTAAACGTCAGGTAAACAGAAGACGTCAGACTCACGTGTTGACGATTAGCCAGTAAGCTACAGCCCAGTTCAAGATGTCGGAGATCGAGGCCCCAGAGACAGCCGAGATTCAAGCAGAGAAAGCCTTCATGCAGCCGTCAGGAAAGAGGTATGGGCACCATGCAGGTGCTCACGATTTGGCAGAGCAAGATAGAACGGCGTATCTATGAACAGGTGCCCGCGATGGGCAAGAGACAGCAGAAAAGGTGCTTCGATTGAGGAGCAGAAATCAGCGTGACAGTACTGTACTTACTTCGAGAGAGAGAGGTGCCATAATAAAGAAAATAGTGCCATAATAAAGTGTCTCAGAGAATCATTAAAACATATATGACAATGTATTTGCAAATCATGATCATAGTGTATACATATGCAACAATAAGATCCTTCATAACTTGAAAAAATGAAGAATGAAAAGTATAAGATGAATTTAAAAATTTTGCACTCATTACGAAACACTGCGTACTGCATTGGTCCTTTGTATACATATTACAGTTTAAAATATCTTTTCGTTTGTCTATAAGCATATTCAACAGTATGAATATATTCTTTCAATAACTGATATTGTTACGTCCGGCGCAACGCAACCCCATTGCCCCCCCCCCCCTTCAGCCCCTCTCAGTACCCCATTAGCAAATGTCAGAGACGACGATAGATGTAACCGATCCTCGACGAGCATGGGTTAATTATTGTAAACTATAGATTCTATACAGGGTGTTCGTTATGAAACGCACTGTAGTAACACTGTTACATTCCTTTTCAAATTCTAATGAATACGTGTATTTTCATTTTTTATTTCATATATCAAAATTTCGAGATAATCAAGGTTGAATTTGCAGTAATACGACCAATCAGAACGCGTTGAAACGGAGCGTAGATGACGTCGCGAGCCAGCCCGCAAGGCCTGCTTACAGTAGACTAATAACACTAAGAGTATCGTCGTAGTGTCCCTGTTTATCTGCATGTAATTGAGTAAAATACAAGAGACGATACTTTTAGTGTTATTGGCCTACTGTAAGCAGGCCTTGCGGGCTGGTTCGCGACGTCGTCTACGCTCCGTTTAAACGCGTTCTGATTGGTCGCATTACTGCAACTTCAACCTTGATTATCTCGAAATTTTGATATATGAAATAAAAAATGAAAATACACGTATTCATTAGAATTTGAAAAGGAATGTAACGGTGTTACTACAGTGCGTTTCATAACGAACACCCTGTATATACAGGGTGTCCCAGAATTGCTTTTGGACCGGAAAGTGGGCGATACCTGGAGGTGCCCTGAGTACCCTCCCGCAAACCGTTTGCCAAAATTCGCAATAGTTTTTAAATGAGAAGCATTTAAGTGCGACCAATCAGAACGAAGGATTTCCGCGGATTCATTCGCGGATGCCAAAGATCGCTGCTTTGCAATAGCTTCCTACAAATTCCGCGCCTAGCAATTGTTTCATAGCCCAAGCGAGCGTCATAGGATTCGTTGACTAACTCCCAATATGGGCATGGGCGTGACTTAGGATGGCGCAGCAGCTACACGTGCAACGCGCGATCGGCAATTGTTTCGGGATACGCATTCAGCCGGACGAAAACCGGTACACGGTGTCCAAAACGTCATGCACTGAATTTTATAGCAGTCCGGAAGAAAACAGATTATTAAAGTGAGAGGGAGTCGGGAGGGTGGGTGGTGGGACTGATGCATTTAATTCAAAATGAATTGATATCTAAGCATAGAAGTATTATTTCTTCGTCCTGTGAATAGCCATATGGAATTTGCAAGACATCGCGATTGCTGATTTCAAAGTTACAGAGTACTCATCGATTTTGGAGACTGTAAAAAATACGTAAAATAGGAAAATAGATTAGGAGAGAAACGCAAAGACACGTATCCCTTTTCTTTGTCCCAAGAATCGGTATACCAATTTGCAGCCCTTTGCGACTTCCGGTGGCAAAGTTACGTAACACTTATCAACCCCGGATCTTGTGAAAAATACGTCAAATTGAAAAACTGGACTAGGAGAGAAATGCAAAAACAGGTATCCCTTTTATTCGTCCCAAGAATCGGTATACCAATTTGCAGCCCTTTGCGACTTCCGGTGACAAAGTTACGCAACACTTATCGACCCCGGATCTTGTGAAAAATACGTCAAATTGAAAAAATGGACCAGGAGAGAAATGCAAAAACATGTATCCCTTTTTTTCGTCCCAAGAATCGGTATACCAATTTGCAGCCATTTGCGACTTCCGGTGGCAAAGTTACGCAACACTTATCGACCTCGGATCTTGTGAAAAATACGTCAAATCGAAAAAATGGACTAGGGGAGAAATGCAAAAACACGTATCCCTTTTTTTCGTCACAAGAATCGGTGTACCAATTTGCAGCCTTTTGCGACTTCCGGTGGCAAAGTTACGCAACACTTGTCGACCCCGAATCTTGTGAAAAATACGTCAAATTGAAAAACTGGACTAGGAGAGAAATGCAAAAACACGTATCCCTTTTTTTCGTTCCTAGAATGCCCACACCAAATTACAACCCTTTGCGACTTCCGGTGGCAAAGTTACGCAACACTTGTCGACTTTGAATTTTCAAAAAAATACGTCATATTGAAAAAATGGACTAGGAGAGAAATGAAAAAACACGTATCCCTTTTTTTCGTCCCAAGAATCGGTATACCAATTTGCAGCCTTTTGCGACTTCCGGTGGCAAAGTTACGCAACACTTGTCGACCCCGGATCTTGTGAAAAATACGTCAAATTGAAAAACTGGACTAGGAGAGAAATGCAAAAACACGTATCCCTTTTTTTCGTTCCTAGAATGCCCACACCAAATTACAACCCTTTGCGACTTCCGGTGGCAAAGTTACGCAACACTTGTCGACTTTGAATATTCAAAAAAATACGTCAAATTGAAAAAATGGACTAGGAGAGAAATGCAAAAACACGTATCCCTTTTTTTCGTTCCTAGAATGCCCACACCAAATTACAACCCTTTGCGACTTCCGGTGGCAAAGTTACGCAACACTTGTCGACTTTGAATATTCAAAAAAATACGTCAAATTGAAAAAATGGACTAGGAGAGAAATGAAAAAACACGTATCCCTTTTTTTCGTCCCAAGAATCGGTATACCAAATTACAGCTCTTTGCGACTTCCGGTGGCAAAGTTACGCAACACTTGTCGACCCCAGATCTTGTGAAAAATACGTCAAATCGAAAAAATGGACTAGGGGAGAAATGCAAAAACACGTATCCCTTTTTTTCGTCACAAGAATCGGTATACCAATTTGCAGCCTTTTGCGACTTCCGGTGGCAAAGTTACGCAACACTTGTCGACCCCGGATCTTGTGAAAAATACGTCAAATTGAAAAACTGGACTAGGAGAGAAATGCAAAAACACGTATCCCTTTTTCTCGTTCCTAGAATGCCCACACCAAATTACAACCCTTTGCGACTTCCGGTGGCAAAGTTACGCAACACGTGTCGACTTTGAATTTTCAAAAAAATACGTCAAATTGAAAAAATGGACTAGGAGAGAAATGAAAAAACACGTATCCCTTTTTTTCGTCCCAAGAATCGGTATACCAAATTACAGCTCTTTGCGACTTCCGGTGGCAAAGTTACGCAACACTTGTTGACCCCAGATCTTGTGAAAAATACGTCAAATCGAAAAAATGGACTAGGGGAGAAATACAAAAACACGTATCCCTTTTTTTCGTCCCAAGAATCGGTATACCAAATTACAGCCCTTTGCGACTTCCGGTGGCAAAGTTACGCATCGCTTGTCGACTCTAAATTTTCAAAAAAATACGTCAAATTGAAAAAATTATCTGAGAAAAAAATGCACAAATACGTATCCCCTTTTTTCGTCACTCGAATGAGTATGCAAATTTTCAGACCTTTGCGAGTTACTATGTGAAAGTCACAGAGAGATAGCCGATTTTTTAGTCGACAAGTGTTGCGTAACTTTGCCACCGGATGTCGCAAAGGGCTGCAATTTGGTGTGAACATTCTTGGAACGAGAAAAAGGGATACGTGTTTTTGCATTTCTCTCCTAGTCCATTTTTTCAATTTGACGTATTTTTTTGAAAATTCAAAGTCGACAAGTGTTGCGTAACTTTGCCACCGGAAGTCGCAAAGAGCTGTAATTTGGTATACCGATTCTTGGGACAAAAAAAAGGGATACGTGCTTTTGCATTTCTCCCCTAGTCCATTTTTTCGATTTGACGTATTTTTCACAAGATCCGGGGTCGATAAGTGTTGCGTAACTTTGCCACCGGAAGTCGCAAAGGGCTGCAAATTGGTATACCGATTCTTGGGACGAAAAAAAGGGATACGTGTTTTTGCATTTCTCTCCTAGTCCATTTTTTAAATTTGACGTATTTTTCACAAGATCCGGGGTCGACAAGTGTTGCGTAACTTTGCCACCGGAAGTCGCAAAGGGCTGCAAATTGGTATACCGATTCTTGGGACAAAGAAAAGGGATACGTGTCTTTGCGTTTCTCTCCTAATCTATTTTCCTATTTTACGTATTTTTTACAGTCTCCAAAATCGATGAGTACTCTGTAACGGTGAAATCAGCAATCGCGATGTCTTGCAAATTCCATATGGCTATTCACAGGACGAAGAAATAATACTTCTATGCTTAGTTATCAATTCATGTTAATTTTAATGCGTCAGTCCCACCACCCACCCTCCCGACTCCCTCTCACTTTAATAATCTGTTTTCTTCCGGACTGCTATAAAATTCAGTGCATGACGTTTTGGACACCGTGTACCGGTTTTCGCCTGGCTGAATGCGTATCCCGAAACAATTGCCGATCGCGCGTTGCACGTGTAGCTGCTGCGCCAGCCTAAGTCACGCCCATGCCCATATTGGGAGTTTGTCATCGAATCCTATGACGCTCGCTTGGGCTATGAAACAATTGCTAGGCGCGGAATTTGTAGGAAGCTATTGCAAAGCAGCGATCTTTGGCATCCGCGAATGAATCCGCGGAAATCCTTCGTTCTGATTGGTCGCACTTAAATGCTTCTCATTTAAAAACTATTACGAATTTTTGCAAACGGTTTGCGGGAGGGTACTCAGGGCACCTCCAGGTATCGCCCACTTTCCGGTCCAAAAGCAATTCTGGGACACCCTGTATATTAATAACTAAGGGACATCAGCATTTTATATTATACTGCGATCGACGTCTCATACTCTCACACATTTCCAGAAACCACAGCAACACTGCGATATCGTCGGTGGATGACCAGGAAAGGAGAGAGAGCACGGCAAACAAAGAACAAGAACGGCACGCGTAGCAACGCGAACAGAATATGTAGGGATAAGATGCTTAAAGAGCATTTTTAATTATAACACCGCGAATACCGCGCACAGCAGGATTCCTACCCGCCACCTTCGCACCCACCTCACCACCAAGATAATCCTGACCATGCACTAATCCGAGGAAGAATCCGTGATCGAGGGCCTGTAATATGAATCCTATTGAACGAACGGACACGACTGTCCCGATCATGCCATAACACGTATCCAAATTCCCTGAAATATCCTGACATTGCATTCAATCTCCTCCCAACCCAACATCTTCCTTACGAACTCCAATGCCGATCATCCTCAGTTACTAATCAATCCTCTGGTAGCGCAGTATCCTTTCTGGAGTCTTCAGCCGATTGTCCGCGCCAGTCAAGTGTTGTGCCGATCAAATACCTTAGGGCCTATTTTGATCTAGCTTGCCTTAGGACCCAAGCGAAAGGTGTATCACTTCAGTGCCGGGCGTCCACGTGAAAAGAACTCAATTCTTGGCATTTCAATAAGCATTCGTCCATGCGAGTGTCCACCTTAGGGCTGGATCAAGAATTTCCCGTTCAACCAAATTTAATTCGCTATCGTCGAGAACCGAGCACCGTCTCTCTCTCTCTTCCTCTGCTCATCTACCGGTAAGTAGTTCACATTCTTACACATTAACATATATTTATATACCATTGTAATTCACACAAGTTGACGATCACACCTACAGTGCTATTCGAATTTTGCTATGTTAGTAGTAGTATTATCTCCTAAACCCAAATAAACCCATTAGCCAGTAGCATCAACCACACTCACGTAGAAGAAGTCAGTTTCCGATTCAGTATATCTAGTATGTGCTTGTGATCCTCACCTTAACTATCGACCAAGAGACATAAACGCAAATAGGCGTGCTTTAGCACCTTAAAGTGGCAAGAACCCAATACCTTTTACGTGATCTTTGATCGCAACACCTATGCTAGCTCCCTGACGCTCCCGCGTACGGTCGCTCACGCATAGGACGTAACAATATTAAATCAAGTTATTAATAAAAAAATGTTAATTTAATGAGGAACAGTATAGGAAGCTTATTGCGAGTGAAAGATCATATAGTATCATATAATATATTTAAGTTTGTTTTAATTAAACCAAATAAAATAAGAGTCATAATAATGAAAGTAGTTTCTTACCTCGTTTGATGTTATAACAGCACACATTTATGTCATACATTAAAATACTAGTAAGTAATAGATTTTACTGTTATTCCTCTGCACTGCACTTGTTACGTACATAGAGAATATTGAACAGTTTCATTTACCACTACCGAATTGTTGAAAACCATTATATTAGTTCATCTCGTAGTAGCAAACGAAATCATAAACCATGTTGTATGTATACGCAGGATGGTCCATTTTGGGCTAGGAAAAATGGGAAAAAATGATGGACATTATGTACATTATTTCAAACCTTCATTTGATGCTAAAAGAAATTTTTCAAATCATTTGAATTCCGCCGGAAACAATTTATCATACATTTATAATTAAAAGAGATATTAAAAAGTTTGGTAGATGACGTCCGAACCCGACACCTAGATATACAAGAAACTACGGAGAGGAACACCTAGACACCCTGAACTTCCATGTCTGACACCTAGATGCAGGAAACTACGGAGCGGAACACCTGGACACCCTGGACTTCCACATCCAGTACCGAAATACAAGAAACTACAGACCGGAACACCTGAACACCCTGAACTTCCACATCCGACACCTAGATACAGAAAACTACGAAGCGGAATACCTGGACACCCTGGACTTCCACATCCAGTACCTAGATACAAGAAACTATGGAGCGGAACATCTGGACACCCTGGAATTCCACGTCCGCCACCTAGATACAGGAAATTACGGAGAGAAACAGCTGGACATCCTGTATTTCTAAAAACTGTCACGTAAAATACGAGGAACTATGCCGAAGCACACATATACTGTAACGCCTGTTCCCGGATTTCCTAATATTGAGTCACGATAACTAGACTCGGGAACAGGGAGTACCTTCGCTCGATCGGTCCAGCATCTTTGAATTCAAAAGCGACACGAAACCTGTGAGATATGCCGGTAGGCGCCAGGCATCCAGTGATGCCACAAGGTAACGATAATGAAAAGCACCTAGGTAGCGTTAAGAAACGAAAATCTAACGACACTAGGACCGATGCGTTGCGGAAGTCTGACTAGCTCAGCCCCGTTAGGTATAGGAGAGGGGCGGGGTAATTGGGAAGTAAGAGCCGTAAGCCAGGATTACGTAACCAAAAACTTAACAATTTATTGCACCTGGCAACCAAAATATAACAAACCATCAAAACCCGACAGAGATACGAAAGGGCTACCAGAGGTAGTCGCGGTAAGGTTCGGCGATTACAGAGTTCGGAAAACAGATAGCGAAGAGCGTAGATGCAACGCGCGCACCAATTCCGGGAGATCTGCCGATTACAATATTACTCTTTTACAAGGACCTTTCGCATTCCAGGGAACACAAATAATATGGATAACGCAAGCGGTACAATCAAACAATAAGTAAAGTCAGCGAAGTCAATAGATCATCCGAAGATAAAATTACACAGTCATAAGTAACGAGAGAACATCACATAAAAATTCGAATCCAGACCGCGTGGTCGACACTCAGATTAACTCCTATAACAGAGAGCTCGGGTTGTCCCAGGTAGCATATAACATTGTGCCGACAAACTCCTATTCTCGCGAATTCCGGGAGTCTCGAGGACTCAGGTAGCCGCGGCGGGATTTACACTATCCCAGGTAGCTGTGCGTATTCACACCCGTACGAGGAAATCTTACACGCGCGATCGGATCAACTAAAAGGAAAAACTACGTCCTACTCACGGAAATATCCGATGAAGTACGCTAACACAAGGTAGCCGCGACGTAAAGGAAACTATAACGAAATTACACAAAACAGACGAAACACGACAGGCTCTTCGCCGTGGCCGTAATCGGGGAACCACTATTTATATAAGATACACTACACTCGCGAACTAGCATATATCACTTATAATTCCGGCGACGAAGCTCTTCCATGGACGCTGGCTTAAGCCCTTAGGCCGGAGATAGCTAATAGGTAGCGTGAAATTCTATGGCTACCGTAGATAGCGTGAAGAGATTCGTACCCGGTTACAGAAAAGATTGCTTACCAAAAAGATATCGAAAAATATATTCCACACAAAGGAAGCTTCGCAGGTATTTCTGGAGCAGGGTAGTAAAACGTCCACCAGGTAGGGAGGTCCACGACGAAAGAGAACGATTACAATTTCCTTCCCGACACCCGGGATACTATCCTCCCACCCGACCCTTAATTTTGCTGATTATAATTGGTTACTTATTCACCACAATTACTTCCGCCAATCCTAGGTGCGTATTGACAATAGATCGTCAGGATCTAGGATTCGCAATCCTATCAGGTAACCTTAACGTTGGAGCGGTTGCGCGCGCATCGTTCGCGCAGCCCTCTGGGCAATAGTAGTTCGCCCGCGCTCCGAGGTGAGGCGGTGCTAGCGTCTTCCGCGTTGCCATGCCGTTGTCCGAATGTTATTGTCGCGGTGTTTTGAAGTGCTCCCGTACTCTCCGACTTTTCCCACTTGTGCTTCGAAATGGTGTTGTGACCACTCCAGGCAGCTGTTGGCCGATGCAGGTAATCCAGAATATTGGCCGCCACAGGTAGCGTATACAACTCCTCCGCAGGTAAGTGAGCTTTTCCTTCTACTCCGTCGTTTAGACATTGATGTTACTCCGAGTGACAGCTTCCCGCGCCTTACAGGTTGCTGACCGGGGCCTCGCTCCACGTCTTTGGGGAAAGCCTTATCGTGCCCACAGGGCACAAGGATCCCCTAGGACGGGAGACGAGGTGGCCCTTCACCCGTCTCTGTCGAGGATTCGTCCTGGGCGTAGTGGATTGGCATGCGGTGACTCCGAACTCGCCTCCCGATGTCAGATAGCCGGAAAGTCTTGGTGCAGGTAGCAGCAGTCTCGTGGCGTGTCAGCAGGTAAGGCAATAACTCCTTTACAGGAAATTCTGATGGTGAGCCGGTTGAATTTGGCGGGCTCCAGCAGTGATGATCGGGTCGAGCAGTCGGTAGAGCCGTCCCGTCGGGGTCGGTAATGTCGTCCCACGTAGATCTCCAGCTTCCAATCCTCCGTGTTGGTGAGTGTGCGCTCGTTCATGGGTATCAGTTAAAATTAGATAGCATTAATTTACAGATCTTATGTTTTCTAGGTGGCTCCCCGACCCCCGCCAGTGGACGTTTATGCAAATAGCGGGCTGTAAATCCAGCCCGCACTCCAACCTCCCATGACAACAACCCTGTGACGCGCATTTTGAAAATGCAACGTCACAATACATACACCCATATACGCGGGCTCCACATGAATGCTTTAAAATTTAAACTTAATAATTCTATACGGTGTGAAAGCACCCTTATACTAACTGGAAATTCGGTATGAACAGTAGCTTCACGTATAAAGTGTATTTGACTGTGTTGTGTATTCGTAAATTACTAACACCATACAGAGTACAAATAGGTAAAGAAGGCAAACCAGTCAGCGCCATCTGTCTGATGACGACGGAGGTTCGTGGCAAGGGGAAGCCAGGAAGAGAAACCGGCACCGCCGAGCCCGGAATTCGGGCGGACTCGGATAAGATCGGCGCCGCCCGGAGACTGGCGGGCTGTGAGCGCTAAAAAGCGAAGAGCGGACCGAGGCGAGAGTAAGCGCACGAGTTCGGGTGAACTCGGGATTCTTCGGGAATCTTCGGGCCGGGCCGAAAAGGGGGCCACTTTGTTGTCAACTGCGGAATGGGAATACCGAAAATCGGCGGATAAGATATCGCGATTTTTCTGGTGAGTGTGGTGAAAGTGGGTGAGATTTGCAGGACCTGTTGGACAGTTAATGTAAAGGCCCGCCCCCCGAAGGGACGGTACCTATGCTACCTCACCCATACGGGCATACGCTACAAACTTCCATCCAGTACCCAGCGGTGATAACCACGCCAGGAGAAGCACGCCAGGAAAAATCCAGCAGCGCCTGCAGGCTTATGCGCAGGGTGGGCGGTTTAGTCACGGCGCGCCACCGGTTATCCAGCGTTAGCCGGAGGTTCGGTGACACCTCGTGTCCACGGGGAACCACGGGGAGGCCCGCCCACTGTGTCCCGACCCCGACACACACTCTGACCCCGCTGAAGGGCGGAAGGAGTGGTATGCGGTGGTGGAGGGGTGAAAGAGTATGAGGGTGAAATGGATGGGTGATTATGAAATGAAATGAGCATGAGTGATTGATGAATTCGGGCCCGCTCGACAGCCGGAACGACTCTGTCTTGCGGACCCGACCTACCCGGTGTTACGATGACCGATATGGAGTCCCGAAACCGCCCGGTTGCGCGGATGGCCCGCGAAGGTTGCGGGTCCGCGCCCCCATTCCCGAGGCCTCCGACTGACCCCGGGTGGGCAGTCCCGGAAACTAATACCGACGCGGCGCTGACGACCTTGAAGGCAGCCTAGGGAACGCTCTCCCTGGCCAATTGAATTCCCCTGCCTACCCGGAGAGTGCCTTGATCGGAAGACACTCGCTACAGAAATCCGCGAATAAATTGAACAGTTCGGGGGTGGACACAAGACTACGCGCCACCCCCGGCCATTCCCACACAACGTCTCCTACCGCGTCCCGCAGAGCTACTCTCTGTGGGCTGTACTCGGCGCAATCTAGGACAAAATGCGCAGCCGTGTCCAACCCCCCACCACAGACACAGTCCCCGCCATCGGCAAGCCCCAGGCGCGCCAGGCGCTCCCGGAAATCACCGTGGCCCGTCAGGACCTGCGTTACGTAGTGGCTGGGCCGGACCCAGCGCGCCGCCGCGAGCCTATCGAGCACGTCAGGGAAGAAGGCACATGTGACCCTACCTTTGTCCGACGCCGCCCAGTCGGACTGCCACAAGCGCACTGCCTCCTCCCTGATTTCTTCGTACGCGACCCGTTTGCTCTGCGTGCCCAGAACAACTACCTGCCCGATCTCGGCGTCCTTCGCTACTCTTATCTGGTACCTAGCGCGGTGTTCGCGAAGCAAAATGTCGACGGGAAGCACGCCCGCGACAACGCACAAGGACGGCCCCGATGCCGTGCAATAAGCGCCTGTTACGGAGATGAGCGCCCGGCGCTGCATCGACCTCAAGGCCCTCAGGTCGCCCCGCGAGCAAAGGTCGGCCCATCCCGCGGCCGCGTATGCGACCGTCGGAACGAACACGCCCGATATATCGCCGAGAGCGACCCGAAACGAAGGCCCCACTGGGCTCGCGCCAGTCTACCGAGTTTGCTAAACAGCGACCCGACCTTGTCGCTGAGATACCTAACATGGGAGCTTACTCCCATTCCTCTATCAAAATGGACGCCGAGATATTTCACGGTGCGTTTAAATTTAATTCTAGTTTCCCCTAATCGGATGGTCGGCGGCCTATCACTCAATTTCGCCTTGGTGGCCCTAACTGCTCTACGCTTCCTATCCGGACGTGCTCCTCCCCGTCTTCCTATGGGGGCCCGCTTTATGAAACCTTCTTTCAGCACGATTGCCTCCGTTTTGGTCTTCGAGACCTCTAACTTGGCTACCTTGCACCAACCTTGAATAAGGTCAACTATCCCCTGGCCTTTGGCCTCGAGTTCCCTACGAGATTCGCCGCACACTAAGACGACAAGGTCGTCCGCATATGCGACGAACTTACCCTCCACCGACGGAGAGTCCTCAAGCAGCCTGAGAAGACCGTCGAACATGAGGTTCCAGCACACCGGGCCAAGGACAGAACCTTGCGGACACCCCCTACTGGCGCGCTTGGAGACCTCAACCGCGTTACTACGAATGCTAACTTTCCTATCCTCGAAGTAACTAAGAAGAACGTTGAAGACGTTCTTCGGGCAATCGCGCTGCCTAAGGCTATCTAGCACAAGCGGCCACCAGACGTTGTCGAAGGCACCCGAGATGTCGAAGAGCAGCGCAACGACGTATCGCTCATCGGAAACGGAAACCATACGGCGCAGCTCCACGACGGCGTCTTCCGTCAACCTTCCGGGTGTGAACCCATATTGCCGACCGGAGATCCTCCCAGGGGCCACCGACGTGCCTGCTAATCTAAGCTTAATCAACTTCTCAAGAAGCTTACCTAGTACGGAGAGGAGACAAATGGGACGGTAAGACTTTGGGTCCTTCACTTCCTTGTCCTCGCCCTTTAGGAGGATTCTGAGGGAACCCTCCTTCCAGGCAGAGGGAAAACGCCCCACTGAAGGCACCCATTGTACAAACGCACGAACTGACCGGGGATTGCCTGGAATGCGGCCTTTAGCACGCTGACCTCGATTCGATCGGGGCCAGGTGCCGTCCTAACCTTAAAAGTCCTGATTGCTCCGGCGACCTCCCTCTCGGTAAAGGGAGACGAATCACCGGTCTCGGGCATTTCCCTTGCCCGTTCCCTAATCTCACGCTGCTCAGGCGTGTCCTCCTCCTACCGGTCATCAGGGACGTGGGTCTCCAGGAGGGTGCTGGCGGTATCCTCCATACTGATTGTCGAGCCGTCGCCACGCCTGAGGGTGCTGATCACCCTCTCAACGCGGAGCTTGCCCGCCTGGTGCTTGTAAACGAAGCCCCAGGGCTCCTCGTTACCGTGCGACGTAACGAACTCCCTCCAGCTAGCGAGCTTTGCCCTCCTCACCTTCCTGCCGTACTCCCGCAGCAGCCTGCGGTAAGCCGACATTTTGGCTAGGCATGAGGCCTCGTCTCGCTCCCTCTGAGTGATGCCCACTGGCACACAACCCGATTGCGCACACGCCCAGTTGGACACAAATCATTGGACACAACACGATTGGACACAGTGTCCATTCCGCACAGCAAGATTGGACACAATGCCGATACGACACATTAGTTTTGGACACAGACCGTTTAGCATGCGATAACATTGGACACATTAGAACTGTGTCCAATCTTGTTGTGGCGAATTGGTTTCGTGTGCGATCTGACTACGTAAGGACGGACCGTGAAATTGGACACAGATAGTTGTAGATAAATTTCAGATAATTCATTGGACACAAAGCTAGCTGCACAAATATTATACATACGAGATCAATGGAACAGATTCTTACGTACTTTTCTGAAATAATGTTGAAGTTATTATAGAAATGTTACATGCTAGATTATAGGGAAGTCAACGCTCATAAGTTTATCCCAACAGCATTTAAATACATATATGCATATTAAAAAGCTGCAATATCAAGGATTCAAATATGAGTGAAAAAATAGTATTGTGACGTATAACTATTCTGTACGGTTACGGGGTAAAAATCTGGCTCATTATTACATTATTATAAAATATTCATCAATAGTCGTATTCTTTACAAAACGTGTGACTTTCAACTCACGAATAAATCCCATTGGCTAGTGTAAATTATCATGTTATAATTAAGATAATAATTAAAAATTTCATTAAAATGCATTACCAAGTCATTAACAAGAAACATTGAATATAGAATTCATTTATGCCTGATGACGATTATCTCTACCTATTTGACGCGAACACTTTGTAAAGTTACAAATATTGGAAGATCATTTTTAGAAGATATATAATAAATTTATTATAAATGTACCACAGCAGTTCACATTCCCTCACTTCTTGTAGAGTTCTGGTTACATCGATATACCTTATTGTGCAGCTAGCTTTGTGTCCAATGAATTATCTGAAATTTATCTACAACTATCTGTGTCCAATTTCACGGTCCGTCCTTACGTAGTCAGATCGCACACGAAACCAATTCGCCACTACAAGATTGGACACAGTTCTAATGTGTCCAATGTTATCGCATGCTAAACGGTCTGTGTTCAAAACTAATGTGTCGTATCGGCATTGTGCCCCATCTTGCTGTGCGGAATGGACACTGTGTCCAATCGTGTTGTGTCCAATGATTTGTGTCCAACTGGGCGTGTGCGCAATCGGGTTGTGTGCCAGTGGGCATCACTCCGTTCGTTTGAGGTCTATACCCAGACGTTGTAAGCTGTTTGATTTTGAATATCTTCGCAATTTTTCTTAGAAGACTGCTCGTAAATGCGGCCCCCGGTCAGTCAATATAGCACGCGGAGCCCCAAATTGACTTATGAGCCGTCGTGTTATTGCCTCTGCAATGGTGGCTGCTTTTAAATCCGGGATAGGCTCTGTCAAACAATATTTCGATAATTGATTTTGCATGGTTAGTATATGCTTATTTCCATGCGGAGTAGTGGGTAAAGGTCCTACGGTGTCCAGCGCGACTTTATCAAAGACGTCCACGGGCGTATCTGTAATCAACATCGGTTCGTGAGTTGTGACTCGCACGAGTTTCTGCACCTGGCAGCTCTTGCAGCGCCTGATAAAGTTTTGCACATCGTTACGAAGTGACGGCCAATAAAAGCGTTCCCGGATTTTCCGGTAGGTCTTTGTCACCCCCCTATGACCGCCCATCAAGCTCTCATGGAACTCGCTTAAGATGGTATTCCGATCTTCCGGCCTCGGCATTTGTATTTTCCCGTAACAAATGGTCACTGCAACCCCCGAATTCTCAAACATCTCGTGAATCTTGTCAACAAGTTCGCCTGCGGGAAGGGAATCTGTGTCATCTCCGGCGCGGGATATTCGAAGAGATTCAACGTGGTTACGTTCTAAAATCCTCTTCAAGTTGCTTAATCCCTTAAAAATGTTTTCATCTTCAGTTTTTTCTAAGTACCGGGTTTTTATGATTATACTGTAGATCTTACTCTTCCCACAAGGCGTGACAACAATTTATCCCACCCTTGGACTTGCCTGTTTAATTCTGTCCGCATCAATTCTTCCCAGATCCAAGAGTATTTTCCCAATTGGCGTAACGAGTTCCCCGTCTGCGGATACAAAATGGACGTAATTATCGGGTTTGTATGTTAGACATTCCCGGGTTCCAACGACGGAGTTATAGACTTTCACCACTTCCCCTTTGTGATTGCCTTTCTGGTCATTCTCGCTTTCCGATGTTGATGCTAAGGCACACAGGTCATTATCGCTGAATCTTATCGTTTTCGATGGTTCGTTACACGAGTTTGTTTCTTCCGTCCTTGGTCGTGGAGTAAATATCTGCCTTGGTGTGGGGTTAAAGGGAAACGGAGTTGATCGTGCGGTAGGAACTACTCCTGCAGCCGGTAAAGAGAACCTTACTTCTCGCGAACGCGCCTTTTCGCCACCGCTCTCCGCTGGATATGAGCGTAACGGTGTATTATCCCCTTTTCCGTTCTGTTTTTCCCGTATCACCTTACTGCCTTGGTCTGCGTTTTGCGAAAGATTCCTCAATGACAGGGGGAACGAGGTCATTTTTGTAAAGGTTTACTCGTCGCAGGAGTTCGGTTTCCGATAACTGCGGAACAGTATTCGTTAACTTCTCAATACGTCTAGCAAGCACAATATCCTCTAGCTCATCATCAATAGGATCCAACTCCTCGAACTTCTCCTGCATTTCCTCCGGTATCGAGTCTCCATCCGAAACAGTACCTAATACGACTTCAACGTCCTCGTCATCTTAAACCTGACTCGCCCCTTTATCTTGGAATTTCCCCTCCAGAACACGTAGAGATTCATCAAATTTACTGAACGACTCTTGAAGTTGCGCAGTTAATTCGCCCGTGTCATTCATAGAAGGTGAATTAGTGGCCTCTAACTCTGGGGCAGTTGGCTGTGGTTTTTTCTCTGTATGTTCCTTCGGTTTGATAGGGGATTCCCCGGACTGTACCTGCTCCTCGAATACACTATCGTCCGAGCCCTCGTCAACAGAACTCAGATTAACAACAACGGTGTCGGGTGTCTTGGCGGTCAGTGGGCCGCTCAGCCCTGCTGACGCCTCGGGTTCAGTGATCTTAGGCGGCAACTCCGCCGGAGTTAGCGGGCGCCTCGACGGTAGGAGAGGTGCGGGTAGCGTACTACGATGCATTCTCTGTATCGGCGGATCGGATGCCTCAGTACTTGACTCATCGGTTTCAGATATTCTGGGTACCGCGGGGGTAGATTGCGTGCGAGAACGAGTCCTAGCAGCAATGCCACCAAGGTTTTGAGTCGCCGAAAATCTAGTAACTCCCGCCCGTCTAGAGGGTCCTGGTGGCCCCCCCGTCACCCCTTGCTCTCGTTATACTACTTCCCCCGCGTGCTGATGTCGGCTCATTACTCGAGTTTATCGGGAGTACCCTTTTCGTGCTGTCGCTTCTGGAACACTCCGAGCATGATTCCCCTGAAATTACCGGGTTTCAGGAAAGCGCTTCCGCGTTGACGTTCAATTTCTCGGCCTTATAGACAAATTCGTAGTCGTACCTTCTCATTTTCCATTTCCACCGCGTAAGCCGTTTTCCAGGATCATCCATGGTTCCTATCCATTTCAAGGGTTCATGATCGCTAACAAGCTTAAACCTTCTACCATACAGATAGGTATTAAAATGCTCTATTGAATCAATGACCGCCAGGCATTCCTTATCCGTAGCGGAATAGATCTTCTCAGCCTTTGTTAGTACCCTCGAATGATAAACTATCGGCAGATCTTGCCCGTCATGTTCTTGCAATAGTACTGAACCTATAGCGATGTCCGAGGCGTCTGTTGTTAAAATAAATTGCTTATCCAAGTCTGGGTACTGCAATATTGGTTCCTTGCATAAAGCTTTGCGAAGGTCCCTGAAGCTGATCCTCTGTGAAGGTCCCCAAGAGAATGCTAACCCCTTCTTTAGTAGGTCGAATAATGGCTTTGCGCGCGCTGAGAAATTTGGTATGAACCGTCGGTAATAACCAGCTAAACCCAGAAACTGACGCACATTCTTCTGAGTTTTCGGGGTAGGAAATTTCTCTACCGCCGTTAATTTCTTCGGATCCATTCTCAGCCCGTCACGGCCTACTATGTGTCCGAGATAAGCAACCTCTCGACGAAGAAATTCGCATTTATCAGGCGGCAAGGTGAGATTAGCTTCTTCGAGGCGTCTCATGAGGCGCCGAACCTTGATCTTGTGTTCCGTCAAGGATTTTGCGAAGACCACGATGTCATCTAGGTACACAAATAATTCCGTGCTTTGCAGTCCTCTCAGCACGTTATCCATTAGTCGCTGAAACATAGCAGGTGCATTTTTCAACCCCTCGGGCATTCTAGCATATTCATAATGCCCATTCAAGGTAGAGAAAGCGGTTTTTGCTCGATCCCCGTGGTCCATGGGGATTTGTTGAAATCCGCCAGCTAGATCGAACGTTGAAAAATACTGCGCCTGGCCCAACTGGTCCAATATCTCTAGTATATTGGGCAGTCGATAAGCGTCAGATACCGTTTTTTCATTAAGTTTGCGAAAGTCTATCACCATTCGCATGCGCGGACGGCCCTGCGAATCAGGTTTCTTAGGCACTATCCACACTGGCGAATTATACGGCGATTGCGAAGGAATAATTATCCCATCGCGTAGTTTCGTCAGTACTTGTTGTTAGACCTCATCCCTATGAATTACTGGGAATCTGTACTGTCTGGTGTTTATCGGCAAGTCATCGACAGTTGGAATTTTATGATATACGCGATCCGTGCACTGTAACTTATCGCCTTGGAGCTTGAATCGACCCGGGTATTCCTCGATAAGTTCACGAACGTGTCTCGGTTCCTCTTTGTTGAGATGATCTAATCGCAATGCAGCTAAAATGGCGTTTACGCTATCTGCCGGGGGAACAGCGTCCACGTCCGTTGACTCGGTATCCTCGAGATCAGATTTCTCGTCGGGACTACAGTAAGTAAATGGCACTAATTCCTGTGCTCCTGGCTGGATTTCTATATCCTCGTTCGGGGTATTAATTGCCATCACGTGGCAGTGGCCATTGGTCTGAGTGACTAGGGCTTCGCCCAAGAACAGCCCTTTCGGTGCCGCCACACGAGCCAGGTAGCCTTCTTTTAAATCCCTAATTACCACTTCTAACGTTACTTGCTGTCGGGTGCGGGCTCGTATTCGAAAGACACGGTTGGATTTTGCCGTTAATAACTTATCTCACTTCTGACACCAATTAACTTGTGACGTGCAAGGCGTTATTACACGTCTAACAAAGTTAATCTCCCACGCTACGCGTAGAAGTTTATGTTTATTTTTGTTCTGGGTAAGTTCTTGACTGCCGTCCTATACAGGCTCGGTCCTTTGGATTGCCGTTAATATGCGATTGATTATATTTATATGAGGGTTGGTATCAACGAACGGTTTTGGTCGGATGGGGTCACTTTGAGTAACCATGGTATTGTGGTTGAACGAGATCTCCGCCTTTTCCTCGGGAAAGTATGGATTCCCAATTATAGCATCGGCTGCCAATGGTAAATCGTACATGACATTGAACTTCGTCGGCTTGTCCGTGAAGTGAATTAATACGGTACCAAGTGTTAGTATTTCCTTTTCCGCGATTCCTAAGACTTTGATTATCTCATCCGTATTTATTGTCTGATCTTCATCTATTGCCCTTAGTTTAATAAGGCTGGCGTCCGAGCCCGTGTCTAAGAAAAATCGTCCTACTCGGTTACGAAGCTCCGGGGCTGACATTTCCACTACCAGTGTTTCTACTGAGGCGCTCGTCCAGAGGACGGTGCAGACTTTTCCAAGAATTTTACCGTGTTTTGCTTCTCGTCCAGGCGACTCGCATGACGCGATTCTTGTGAACGGCTCGCCGTCGGACTTGGGCGACGAGCCTCCTGGTAGTTTAAAGATTGACGATCAACCGGACTAGACGAACGATCGACTCGTACTTTAGAACAATGGCAACATTCGCTGCTGGGTCGCCCGTGACGTTCACTGTCTCGGGTATAGTCCCCACTTCTCGGATGTTGCTTCAAAATTCCACTCGGTCTTGGTGAAAAATCATGATCAGACGATTCCTGCCGAACCGTATATTCCCGCCGGGAACTCCGATACGCTGGCGAGGGGGTGCGCGAGTCATGGTAACGGTTCGCATCATTCTTTCTCCGATCATATGGTCGGTCACTATCCCGATAGGGTGACCGCGATTCACGCGCGTGTCGATATTCACCATCGGCTCGGTATGTCGGCCGAGTATCGCTGGCGTGATAAGAAGTGCGCGAACTCCTTTCCGCGTGTGAGGGACGATCGTAATACGTAGAGCGGGCAGATCTATCGCCTTCCCTCGTGTAGAAGACACGACTTGGATTTATTTCGCGGCGTTTTCGACGTTCGTCTCTATCGGCAAATGTTTGGGCTATGTGAAAAGCCTCCTTCAACATCGCTGGCTCCTTCGCGTCTACGGCATCGTTAATTTTTGTCGGTAATCCGTCTATAAATGCAGTCGGAGCTAACTGTCTTAACGGATCCTTCTCTCCTTCTGGTGGGTCAACGTTACGTTGCGCCCGATATGCAGACCGTCCACCGCTAAGGAGGATGCGTATCTTATCGTAAAATTCACCAACCAGCTGACCCTGTTTCATCCTTATCCGCGAGAGAGCATCGGTATAATAGTCGTACGTTTTACCTGTGGCAAAACGGCTCTTTAGATATTTGATATAGTCAGCGACGGTGTTTATCTGTTCGCCGTATACGATATTTCTGATGTCACCCTATAAGTTCCCTATAGCAGTTTTAACGTATTCGCTCTCCGTTCCTGGTGGTAGCAACGATGCACCATTCTGTATGTCTTGTAAATAATGTCTGAGAGACATATTTTTCCCATTATATTTGGGAACTTGCCCCAACCGTTTCTGTAGTGTCAAGCTGCTCATCATCTCTGTTACATTATTAAGCAATCGCGTGGATATGTCTGGGTCGGTCGCCATAGTGATAAAGGATTCCTTGCGGCGAGGTTTAAAAGAAGAAAGGAGGTTACCTCTTTAGATTCTAAATCCCCGTTAAATTTAAAAGATAGCTACAATATCGAGCATCCACCAATTCCGTTTTCAATCCTCAGGGGTAGTCAAGAAGTATCCCACTTCTGACACCGATTAACTTGTGACGTGCAGGGCGTTATTACACGTCTAACAAAGTTAATCTCCCACGTTACGCGTGGAAGTTTGTTTATTTTTGTTCTGGGTAAGTACTTGACTGCCGTCCTATACAGGCCCGGTCCTTTAGATTGCCGTTAGGTCGAGGAATTGGTGTATGGTCTATTTAAATCAAAGATGCAGTAATCCCAATGAAATGACTCGAATGTATTGTTACAACCCAATTTTGCTTATGTGCTAGTTATTAAATAGAAATTGAAGTGTTGAAGTGTTAAATAGAAATACAGAAAGTGCCAGATGGTCTTACAGCTAGGTTTACAATGATCTCGTAATGCCGTGCCCACACTCACTCCTGCATACTCACTCTCGTCCGTTCCTTCGGCGTGCAACACTGGATGCCAACGCTGCCTCGGTGTTCGCAATTCTTCTCCCCACGAGTCAAGATCCTTCACTTTGGTGATCACTTAAACTACACGACAATATTGTTCGTGGCAAAAATCAAAATACTAACATCTAAACTCACGTTGACTGATACGCTACGCGTGCAACTCGTAGGGCTCGATACGACTTAATCGACTTACAAACGGCGATAGATAACAGTACGCGGAACTCCCGTGAGAATGATAGCCGCCGCGCGATGCAATTTGTGAGGAACTATTCCAGGCCGAACTATGCGCTCTAGCGTGTATCTGGAGACTAAAGTAGTTACAGGCCACTCTGGAGAGTCATAACAAATCCCCCACCACTGTCCCCTATGAGTCATGGAGCGCGCCGCGCTGTGTCCCCCGCACTGCACTACGGCGCCACCCCCTCGCCCACGTAGTCTGTTCTCCCCACCGCCACCCTACGCGGCACTCCCCCCACCACGCGGGCCTGGTCCTAAGGCCCAAAACTCAGTAGCAGCGGCGTTGCATGTCCCCAGGGGCATATCGCGGTCGGTAACTATGCACTGGCCACCGGTCGGTAACTTTTTTTTAATTACCCTAAGGAGATAAGTGTACCCTCGGTAAAATAGAACACCGTATTTTGTAAGGCCCCTTATGTATATTATAAAGCTGTAGCGCGTGAATACATTTTCGATGAACCGGAGCCCTGTGTAGAGGAATACGCTTAATGTTTTGATTTCCTACCGACCGTTACCATTATTGACAAGATATGGGGAGATGGAGGTGAAGGAAACAAAAAAAAAGAAGAAATAGGCATTTTTGAATATATGTCGTATATTGTAAGAAACATCGGTGGTGCATAAGGAGTTTGAAATAAAACGCAGCTTACCTAATTTAAATATATAAAAATTTATTATAATATAAAAATATAAGAAAACAAAAAATTAACACTCATCGCCCGTATCATAGTCCGAGTCCCTACAAAAAACAAATAATAATATTACTACTCATGTGTGCCACACACACACACACACACACACACACACACACACACACGTGGTGGTCCATATATATCATCAATTAATACGCACCTATTATAATCTGTAATAGGCGCCAGCCTAAACAGTGACCTTAATCCGAATATATCCTCCTCACCCCAGTCCAGGTCTTCGAAGAGGAGCCAGCCGTTGAGGGCGCCCCTCCGAGCGCAACGCTGGCTCCTCTTCTCCAGCATGTGCCTAATGCATATGTAGCCTCGGAGCTTTAATAAATAAACAACACGTTATATAATAAAACTTCTTTTAAATATTAAGCTTGTGTATTAATAGAAGCTTAGAGGACACAACACTCACTATTACGTGTACCACACTTTGTCCGCTCACCATCGTTACTTTTTATGTTCTAACTCTGAGTCGACAGGATGAGTCGAGTCGAGGCGGCTGAATCGCTCCAGCTTACCCCCACTTGTAGTTCGTAGAAACGAATTTCTCGTAAATGATAACCTTATAATATAGAGGTACCGTATGCATTGCCGTTCATTTTTCGATACTTTTAACTATCGATGGGCTGATACCCAACCCCTAACATTTTGCTTGGGGTGAATCCTGTGCATACCACGCAGCTATTGGAATGATGGTACCCTTCTTTTGGATCATCTAGTGAACGATGCGCCAACTACATCAGGCGTGGGGGGTACCATTGTCTTAGCAGCGTAAACTGCTACATGTATCTCTTGTTTGCAACCATGCAAAAAAATAAGGGCAATGGTGGGGAAAAAGATGGTTACCCGTGAGCCGTCCTCGCAGCATCCTGTCATTACCTTGGTGACAAGCGAAAAGGGTTGATAGTGAGGATAATAAAGAAAAGAAGTGATAGTGCGGTGAAAAGAGGTGACATACGCAGAGTGTATTTTTTTTAAAAAGTGGTATGTATAATAGCGTATATATTTATTTAGTATGATATTTGATTTAAAAAGTTTTTGCCCATCTGTTATCTTTTCCTTTATTTCTAGACGATCCGTCAGCCTGTCGGTTATCTAGCGCCACACAGCATAAAAAAAAGAAATATTAATAAAGCGGTATGTATATCGGTCTTGAATTTGTATACATTTTTTATTAGATTTAAAAAAAAATTTATTTTGTATGTGACATCTTTCACCTTTATTTCTAGATATTACATAAAAGAACGAGCAGCACCAGACCCCTTCGGGCTGCAGCCACCTGTTACCAGAGCTATAAGTGTAATAATTTTAAACCTGCACAGGTTTTTATTTGATTTTTAAAAAGTTTTTGTACATCTGTAGCCTTTTACCCTTATTTCTAGACGCTGCAAAGACGCATAGAGCCAGCAGACGCAATCGTCAGCTGTATATTACTAGACCGGTAAGTGTAATAATTTTAAGTCTACAGGGTTTGCTTTAAACATATTTTATTATTAAAAACTTAAATATTACAGATTATGGCCCCAAGGCGCCCGGATACGCCGCCCGAGGGGGCAGAAGGACCGTTTGAGGGGCCGCTCCTTGATGGGATACCGCCACCCCTAAATGCGTTCTTCGTCCCCTTCCACGAAGGGCAGTGCTTGTTCGGGTGCGTTTACGTACGGGGTGTGGGGGAGCGGTTATGCTACGGGTGCATGAGCGAGCAGCCCGCCGAGTACAGGACACAGTTTACGGTACACATAATCCACTACCTAAAGATTGACCCCGCAATACATCTGCGTGCGGGTATCTGTGCGCGCTGTGCTCGGTGTGTGCTGCACGCGTATGCACCCGGTGACTGTATAGCTTGTATAAGCTACTTTTGCGATAACCGGGAGGATCTATTAAGGCAGGGGGCTGCAGAAGTTCCTCCCCCACCCCGAATATAAATTGTGAGCTATATACAGGGTGTCCCAGAACTACCTGACCAACGGGGTATAGCGGTGTTCGGGAGGCACCACTGATCATGAAAATGACCTTCCTTTTGTCCGGAAGGTCATAGTTTTTAAATGGGAGCAGGTCAAAGTTGACCAATTAGAGGGAGGCGTCAAGAGAAATGTAGGCACCTGCGAACTCTGAGTTTTCTTCGCTCGCTTTTGTTTCTCGGTAGCTTGTTTCTTGTTTCCAATATGTATGTCTTCTGCTGACGTTATCCTGCCCGAAGTACCGAGAAACAAAAGCGAGGGAGGAAAACTCAGAGTTCGCAGGTGCCTACGTTTCTCTTGACGCCTTCCTCTGATTGGTCAACTTTGACCTGCTCCCATTTAAAAACTATGACCTTCCGGACAAAAGGAAGGTCATTTTCGTGATCAGTGGTGCCTCCCGAACACCGCTATACCCCGTTGGTCAGGTAGTTCTGGGACAACCTGTATATATATGGGGCATTCCACGTCAAAACGAAAACGATCCAACCGATGGGTCTCCGATTTTCTTCCAAAAGTTTTTTCTTGTTCTATTTCAGGACCAAAACCTACATACCAAAGCATTTTTCAATTGGAACTTTGCTTTTTTATTGACGGATTTTCAAAAATTCGATTTTTTTTTTAATCTGAAAATTTCAATATTTATTCATTCAGTGTTAGCTAATTATTCTGAGAAAATATATGAGACAAAAAATGTTCGATTTGAACTGTACTTTTCATAAAAATTTGTATCGAATTTTTTGCGTCAACGTTTTTGGAGTGATTGAAAAAATAAACACAAAATCTCGATTTTTGAAAAAAGTACACTTTTGATTTTAATTTTATTTTTTTCCAAAAAAACTTTCGGGAATTACAAAATTTTAAGGACCGAAACCATAGTGGGCCGACGATGCTACGATTTTTTATGAATTTTTGCATTTGTGAATTTTTCCTCGAAATTTTCGCCGTAAATAAATAAATAAAATCGGTATTTTTTTTTTTCGTTTTTTCATTTTCACATGTGAATTTATTTCTTAATAATACAATTGCATATTATAAAACAAGGTGAACGTGAAATATCAATTCGATTTTGTCAATGAATCGTGAAATATCAATGCGATTTATATTTTTAAGATTCTGCAATCATCTGACTTCGTGGCAAATGAATAGCGCTTCTTTCGAATATTTTTGTCTCCATTCGGTATAAGTTTCGGTCAGCAACAAATGCAAAAATTCATAAAAAATCGTAGCATCGTCGGCCCACTATGGTTTTGGTCCTTAAAATTTTGTAAGTCCCGAAAGTTTTTTTGGAAAAAAAAAAATTAAAAATCAAAAGTGTACTTTTTTCAAAAATCGAGATTTTGTGTTTATTTTTTCAATCACTCCAAAACCGTTGACGCAAAAAATTCGATACAAATTTTTATGAAAAGTACAGTTCAAATCGAACATTTTTTGTCTCATATATTTTCTCAGAATAATTAGCTAACACTGAATGAATAAATATTGAAATTTTCAGATTAAAAAAAATCGAATTTTTGAAAATCCGTCAATAAAAAAGCAAAGTTCCAATTGAAAAATGCTTTGGTATGTAGGTTTTGGTCCTGAAATAGAACAAGAAAAAAATTTTGGAAGAAAATCGGAGACCCATCGGTTGGATCGTTTTCGTTTTGACGTGGAATGCCCCATATATATTGTGACGTACTGGGCAGCTTTTACCCGCCCAGGGTCGGCTCGAATTAGCTATCTCCAAAAATACGGGGGAGGGGGAATGCCAAAAAGAAAGGGGGACACGGTGTAAAGTAGAGAAGAATATAATTAGTTAAACAAATGCCAATACAAAGAAAAATAGAAAAGAAAAGGAATCAGTAACTACTACACTAGCAAACTATATCGTTCGAGGTACGCAAGACTAACTTATGACACGAATCAAAACAGTGACACGCGGGGCTCTCGCAGGAGCACGCGGTGTCACGTCGGGTCTTTAAACGGCTATGGGGCGGGGGGGGGGGGGGGATCAGGGAACGGGGGAGCAGGGTATTGGGGAAGGGGCTCGAGGGACAGGAGGGCTTACCGGCACTAAATATCTTCAACACAACAAATGGGCGCCAGCTACTTATACGGCGTAGCACCGTCGAGTGACCTCAGAAGGTCCTCGAATATTTACTTTACGCGAAATGGCACGGCTAGCAGGGGAAGAGGTGAGGGGTCTCAGGGAGGAAGGTTCCCGAACGCAAAATGGCTTCTTACAAAATTACCTCGGTTATGGGATGAGAAGAGGGCAGGTGTTGGAAAAGGAAGGGCACGGAGGGTTTCACAGGGGACGCAGAAATACTAAATCTAGGGCGCACGCAATATACCACTGGCCGCACGCGGTTGGCGGAAGGCCAGGCTAAAACTTCAAAAGAGATACTACGCAAAAGGGCCGGTCCACGTGGGGACGGCTTACTATGTCCTGAAGGGACTTACAAAATCTACAGGGCTAATACTGGGGGGGGGGGGGGGGGGGGGGGTAGGGGAAATGGACTAGAAAAGGGACGAAACGCAATCATACGCAAACAGTACTCACTCGATCGTTCGCACACTCGATATAATCCAATATATTTCTTGGTCTCGCTCTCACTCACGCAATGTCACTCTTACTCACAACCGATATCGCCCGCAACCTGGCTCGAAGTGACGAAGTTTGGTGCTCTTCCGGTCCTCGTGGGCTTCCAGGGCCTCGGTGATTGGCTGGGGCTGCTCAGCTGAGAGGGCTACGCGCTCCGGCATTGGTTGGCAGTTCCGGCATGGCAGGGCATTGGTCCTTTTGAAGTTGGCAGCGCCGCCGGGCCTTCCAGGGTCTCGTGGCGGCAACACGGTGCTGGCTTCGCCGGCGCGCGTGTTGGCTGCGCGCGCCGGTCAAGATGGCGGCCTCCAGGGCCTGTCAAAGTTCTCCCGGGCACGTCCGCGGACTCGGAGGGAGAGGGCTCCGCCGCTGTCACACGGGACTTTTCCTGCCCGTGTGACGGGACTGCACCGGGGCTGCATACATTGGTGGTGATGGTGGTGGCTGGGGATCCATCCCACGGGCGACTCGATCAGCTGGTTCCTCCTGCCAATGCCATCCCTGCCGTCCGCTGCCTCGGCGACGTAGCCACTCTCGCGGTCCATCCAGGGATGCTGTCCTCGTAGCAGGTCCACGATGTTGTCCTCGATGACGGTCCTCGATAATGGTGTTCGAGCCAGTGCCCTACGGGGAAGGGGACAGGGTGGGAAGGGTGTAGGGAGGGGATCTTAACTCTAAATACAACAGACCTAAAACACTAAATAAACGCAATAAACAGTGATTCGCAGTACAGTACGCAACACTTATATATAATGTATATCGTAAATGTGCTCGGGGCCAGTGGTGCCCTCGAGCCAGGTGACGGAGAGGGGTTATTATAACATTTTTGTTACAATATATATGTATATATGTACTTTTTGTAATCCTTAGTCTTACGCTCGTTTTTTTTTTCACACCTGTTTCTAGAAATGGCGCCGCGAATGGTACTTGAAAGGGGTGGCGACGGTGTGGGTGACGATAGGGACACCCCGTCGCCCAGGCAGGACGACGCAATCTTCGAGGCCCTACATAACGGCCTCTGCCTTTACGGTTACATCTATACATACCGCTGGGATGAGCTATGCGCCGGGTGTGTGAGTGAGCTACCACCAGACATGCAAGCGTTATACACTCCCCACAGTTTGCACTATTTGTTGCTTGACACTACAATGGTCTTCAACTTGGCGCGGTGCACAACCTGTGCGCGGAGTGTGTTACTCGAGCACACACCCGGCGCATGCCCAGGGTGTGTCCTGCTCTATGAGGCCACTAGAGACACCCTGGTGCGGTTTGGGTATGGGCAGGTTAACCTAATTTCTTGAATAATAGTAGTATAGGTTTATATTATATATATATTTTCCTACATACATATTATTATTAATTGCTTACATTACTTATATATCTAACCTAGCTTAGCATTGTTTACGCTACATATATATCGTTGTTGTTATTATTACTCCCATTTTTTTTTTTAATTTTATCATTATACTTACTATTATTATGAACTGCTTACATATATATACTCTACGCCTATTATTATTATTACGTTATATATTTACGTTATATATTATCGTTATTATATTAATATACAGTCCATAATAAAAAAAAAATTAGCAAAAATTATATCTTTAATTTATATAATTAAATGCCCAGACCACGCACCTTTTTTTTTCATGAAACAGATCTTAACACATGTATCCAGATTTACACCGGGAATATTGTATCCTACCACCGCCACCGCCACCATAGACCTTATTATCGTGCGCATACTGGCGATCAGCCAAACGCTTCTTTCGCACAAAAGCGTCGTAGTACTCTCGGGCAATTCTATCGTTTTTCCGCAAATCAGTACTAAATACATTCTGGAAGGCATGCATCCCGAAGCCTGAGGAGAGGTAGTGTAGAAACATCATACAGAATTGGCCGCACACCGTTGACGTCTCGCTCTGAAGCTGCTGGGTGTTCCATCGGAAGGATCGACAGTTCCGTCGGAGTCTCGATGCGTGGTGATGATTCAGCGGTGGTAATCCGTAGCTGTCAAAGTAGTAGCCGTCTCCGTCAGCGGCCACGTACATGGCAATCCAATGTGCTCCTGGCTTCGTATGGTCGTCCGTGTTGGCGATAATCGCAGCGGGTTTCGACCAGCTTCGGGGTATTCTATCAGCTGCGTAGACACCCGTCGTATGCTCCGATATACCGCGAAGGCCAAGGTAAAGGTCTAGCGTGTTCATATATGCGGTCCGTTATTTCGAAGCCAGAATTCAAGACGCAATGCGTTGTTCAGAGCGCAGGTGAACGATCCTCGGCTCTCCTTACAGGCGTGAACGATACACTCGTAATGGTCACGATTCGGCGGGAAGTCCTCGTATGATGAGTTATCGGGGGTTTCATTCAAATTTATAACTTCCCTTGCCATAACGGTCTGCAGAAAAAGTACGCTCTCCGGACTTCGCGTGTGTATGCTCCGCGAAATACCGGCAATATTTCGGAGATTGTTGTATAGCTGTTTGTACGTTACACCACCGTCGAACCACTCTAGACCGTGTCGATAGCGGGTCATGGTGTTGTTCTCGCTTCTGATCGTCGGTGGTAATTCGTTGAAATCGCAGGGCGGTGAAACGATCCAGTGGCCTATGTATTTTCTTTCCACAGCCACGACGCCGATCTCTTTCGGCGCCAGACGTCCCTCGGAGTCTTTGAAGTACTCAATCTCGATCACGAAATCCATCGCTGCGGTGCTAACTCGAAGGCGTTCAACGAGAAACTAACGGCGATGCTGACGATCACAGGCGATACCGAGTGCACAAAAAGACGATGACGCATACCCTAAACTGCTGACCTATGTATTTTCTTCGATTGTTTAGCCGCCGTAATCTACGACGATTTGCCGCGAGGCGTCGATCTCCAGAACGTTATCGTACTCAGCGTAAACGATACAGTTCACGGTGGTGGCCAGCGGTTCGTCGAAGCGTACCTCAATTCGTACACTACCGTGCTTGATCAGGTTCCAGTGGGTGTTGCTATTTGCCGAGAGATCGGGTGTAAGATCGAAAACGAACAGGCAGTAACCGTCTGCGTAAGCACTCCTTGATATCGAATTACCCTCGTTGAGGAAGTGTATACCCGTGCCACTGAAGAGGGTATGATACGCGTCCCCGTAAAGACCGGCTTTACCGAAATCTGTCTGCAGTGCTTTCGAGGGTACTTGAACACCGTCGACGTACAGCAATAAGAAATTAATACGATAGTTTTTAAAATTGAACGGGTTGAGTTGATAGTTGCCATTAAAAGCCTTGTTATCGACGAAGCCTATTATAATACGCTTAGGTAATTGGCCGAGAATCACGTTATCCATAGTACCACCGTGCAAGCCGGCATGCATCGTCAGCGCCTTGACCTCTACACGCGTAAGCGGATACTTTGCAGTTGTCTTTGATAGCATTTTTGAATGAGCAATTAGAATACCGGGGCTTATTTTGGCGCGTCTAACGAGGAGCGTGGCCTCCGTTATATGTAAAGAACACTCGCTCTTTGGATCCATGAGGGAGAAACCGTCTCTCGTGCGTACGAGACGTAAGCGGAGCTCAACACCATTTAATAAAAATTTTTCCTGGTTAAACACATCGCAATGTAAATGACCGATCAGATCGACCGTCTTGTCTTTACCGACGAACGCCTGCCTATTCACGAGACCCATATTCTTGCCCGCTGTATCGTCCATATGACCGGGCGTGTCGTCGTACCAGAGCACGCTCGAGAGGTGGGACCCCTTGGCGGCTGGCCCATAATTTAATAGCGTCTCTATGTAGGCTCTGTAAGCGTACGCGTTATTAGGCGGTGATACGAGTTTCTGATTAAGAAACACGTCCACCTGATTGAACAGCGAGTGTAGCAGATTGTTAACAGGGGCTGCCTTGCTCAGAGCGTCAGGGGCTAACGCATCCTTGGATCGTAGCTGTACGCGTAAACTCAGCATGGTGTGTGCTAGATCGAGGTACTCGTCGCCGTTACCCGGGACGACAAATTCAATGGGCGAGTCATCGGTCAGCGATGAGATGGGCTTGTAGTGTACCCACTGTGCGCTCTCTATAGTGGTCTGTGTCGGTGGCAGTGTAAAGAGCTCGAGCTCCGATTTCATACACTCGCAGGAGTGTGCGTGTAGAAAGGCCATGATAGAGGTAGCGTTTAGGAGAAGATATCCAGCACACACCGCTTTACTTTCTTACTAGCGATCCTACGACGATTTTTGGGTTTCTTGGTTTTTGACTTTATTTTTTTTACTACTTTTTTTTCGACGCGGAGCAGCCTTCTTCCCCGTACGTCTCTTACGCTTGTTAGCAGTTCTTGAGGCGATGCTCCTTCCAGCGACGCCAATGATAGAGTGGGCGCCGCGTGGTCGTTTTACAGCTTTATAGCCCGATCCTTTCATGAGCTCGTCAATTTTCGCCTCCGCCTTACGTTTAAGATTCATACCCGATTCGGTGGCCCTGGTGCGAAACGCCTGTTTCAGCGGAGCGCCGCGCTCGCTGACGTCCGTCAAGATATTCATGCCCGCGCGCACCGCCTCCTTACCGACGGCTCGGGCTCCTCTCGATAGCAAAGGTAACACACGCCGAAACAGACCACCGAGAAAGCTACCAATACCATGTCCTCGCTGATAAGGCGACCCCGCGAATACCCGAAATTTCGTGGAATATCCCCCACCGATCTGCGACTCGTAGTAGTCGGTGTAATGAGCCATCAGTCTAGCCGTTTAAAGTGTAGTGTTACGGAGAGCGTCCCTGATTCGAATGGTATAGGTTCGCCTAGTTGATCTCTTATATCGATGTCGATCGTTTGAAAAGTCGTGCGGAGCAGCGGTATATACTTTAACGGTGAAAACGAGAGTACTTTCATGGCTGCGTAAGCGTATTTGTTATCCGTTTGCAGGGGAACCACACGAAGCAAGGGTGTTTGGACGTCTCCGGTGATATACGGCTCGCAGACATCGGTGTAAACAAAAAGCATCTTAGGTAGGGCATTGATCAGGCTAATCGGCTGATCGGCCATCACAACGGGTTGTGCTTTCGATACCACGACCGATTCGGGAAAACCTAGGATGCGCGCCAGAGAGCGGCAGAGTCTCAGTTCGTGTGGGTCGTCTAGATCGTTATCGGTAGAGACGAGCGATACGCTAGCGTAACCGCCTCTACAGAGCTCTAATTGCAGACGGCCCTTCATAGCCCTGGTAGCGTTTATTTCGTCAACGAGTGTCTTTACGTCGTCATAAACACCGTGCGCCACGTTAGAACCCGTTATCATAAGACCCACTATCGGTTCTTTGTGGTTCTTCCGCGGTTTGGTGCGGGTGGTGACAATGCCCACGTGATCCCAGTCTTTTAGCGCTGCGGGCACGTGAAGAAAGGTCATAGGGATCTGTATTTCGACCAGAGCAACAGCCCATGCGCCGTGTAAATCGATCTGATGCGGTAGATGCGTGGTAAAACTGGTAGTTTTATTTTCGGGATAGTACGACATACTGCTGTTACTGGGTAGAACGAGATAAAATTGGTCCTTCATTGTTCTTTAAGCGGGCAGCCGGTATCCACGAATTAAATTTCTCGGGGTAACCGACCCAGCTGACCAGTACTTTTTGGGCTTTCCCACGGCCGCTTCGTTTTATAACACGATCGACGAGAAACGTGTCCTTTGCGAGGTCCTTGCGGACTCGAACGAGCTCCTCCTCGTAAAAAATACCGTCAATCTCCTCGCCGGCGAGATCTTCTAAGATGTAGACGGGTGGTTCTCTCGTTGTACCTAGGCGTACGATTTTAAAAATCTCTCGAGTCCAACCCCCCTCGTAACCTTTCGCGAAAGGGTTCCTAGCGCTACTGATGCGTACCAGGTCACCGACACCGTATTTAGGGGTACGCGGGCTCGCTGTGGCGTATCGCATGGACAGGTTCATACGTGCCGTAGCGGCATTATACATGGTTACGTCGACTGGACGCATTCTTATCGCAGAGTGACGTGTCCTGTTGTACGATTCCACGAGGCTCTGAAGAATATCTATGTACCGCCGCGTGTTTCTATGTGTAAAGTAACGCCACATACGCTCCTTCAGAGTACGGTTGTAGCGTTCGACGACAGCTGCCTTTACGTCGGGGCTGCGCGCTACGCGGAATCCTATGCCGAGCTCCTCGAGCAGACGCTGCAGTACGCCATTGGTAAACTCTTTACCTTTGTCTGTCTGTAGGTACACGGGTATCCTATTCTTACTAGGTGTCAAAACCCTCCGGAATGCCGCTGCTACCGTTGCACCGGACTTATCGCGTAAAGGCTCGACCCAAGCGTATTTGCTGAGTACATCGATTATTACAAGTATATACGTGTAACCATCGTTGTACTCCTTCAACGAGCGAAGGTCCACGAGATCGGCCTCCCAAACATCGTCGATATTGCTGACGGCGTAAGAGCGGCGCTGAAACGTACGACGTACGGGCTTATGCAGCGTATACGCGTCCTGCGCCTCTTACCAATGTACGACGGAATCTCGCTTTACCCTACCCTTAACCGATCGCTCGAGGTTACCGATACCGGCGTACGAAGACGGCTCTGCTGGTGTGTAATAAAGACGCCTCAGAAGACTGTCATCACCCGACTTCTTCTTCTTCTTCTGTTTCACGGCAGCCTTAACCATTCTAATCTTTTCTTTTTCTCGGTATCGTTGGCTGTACTAGCCGACACGGATCGTGTATGTCTTTTCCCCACGACCTCTTCTGCTTCCCCTGAGTCTCTAAACACTTCCTGAAACGCCTCGCCAAATTCCTCCTCCGTGGACGAGCTCTGAGTCGTGTCGATTGGGCGCGGTACGATTGTTACACGACGCCGTGGCTGATTACTGAGAGGCGTCGTGTTGCTCCCCTCCGTCCATAGACGCTGATTGCCAATAAATTCGCGCGGTATACCAGCAGTACGGAGGAACCGCGCAAACTGCCGACTCCCCGCCGGTCTCGCCGTTTTTCTCTCACGCATAGCGTCATTGATTAAATCAACGATGTTGGCGTCCTGCACGACGGTTCCACCGATACGCGTAACGCCCTGCTTATTCCACGAAATGTGTGGTGAGCCAGCGCCACGCTGTCTGCCTAGTAAGAGCCGCGCCTTAGTCCTGTACTTTTGGGGTACACTGGCAATGATGTCGTCGTCGTCAGCATCGGTGGTCTGGTTCCGGGCGTTATCCTCCGCAGAATTGTTATTTTTCTTCTTGTTATCGCTATCGGCGCGCCTATCCTCGTCGACGTTATTGCGCAGGTCCTCGATAAAGTGTAGATAACGCTGCAGCACCTGATTGTACATCTTCCACTTTTCGCGCTCGTCAATGAAATTCGGCGAGTGTAGGATCTCCTTCATCGACGCGTCTGATCTGCTTAAGGGGGTCCCAGGGGTTTGTACGGTGTTAACGGTGTCAATGCCCTCCTGGCTGTACTGATGCGTATGAGGCGCTGCACGGTGGTACTGCTGGTGCACGGTATTCACGCTCTCATGAGGAATGAGAACCATCTTTTTCGCATGCTCCATCTCGCTCTGCGCGGCGTATATCCTATCCGCTTCCCCCTATGAGTTTTGATATGACGGTGCCCAGTATGGGTGCTAACAGAAGAGGTAGAAAACCGCCGCTCTGAACGATAAGGCGTTTTCTAGTTTTGACTGCTGAACCCGGTCTGGATAAACGTCTCAGCAGCGGTGCGTGTTTTCGTAAGCGCTGTTTCTGAGTCGGTTTGAGAGGTACGTTGCCGCGAAGGATATTCAGAGCGCATTCGCATATACAGTTGACGAGGCGCGGGTCGGTCGCTCGTAACAAGGCGCTACGTTGTTTGCTGTCCAGGTGGCAAATAGCCTTCAACACTGTGGCGTGCTTCCGCCCTATAGAGCAGCGTGCGCTGGATACCATTACAACCGAATGACTGGTACGTCTCGATCGGCGTACCCGCCCTTTATACCCTTTCGCGGTACGTACACGTAGTGGAACGGGTCCGAAGGAAACATGCACGTGCGAAAGCGGCAGTTATCGGGCGTCGATTGCTTCAAATCGAGTAGTAAATAACCGTGCGGTTCGGCGGTGGCATCGCGGTAGACTTCCTGCACGAAGCGCGGATTTTCAGGAAACACCTGTCTCGCCAGATGTTGTATCTGCGCTCTGTCGCGCGGATTTTTAAACACAACGATGTAGTTGGCGTTCAACGAGATATCGCGCTGCCCGGTCCCCTGATGAAAGAGATTCTGCGTAATGAAGATAACGCTGATGTTCTTATGATGGCTGCCTTTGGTAAAAAGGTCGACCACCGTGTTATTGGACGATTCCCTCATGAGATCGTCGATGATGACGAGTTTCGGGCGTGGGTCGTTGCCGTAATCTGTGTTTTGCCGCAGTCCCTCGTGAAACTCTATAGTGCTCCCGTACTCCCTGTACCCCTCCTGCCACTCTGCATAGTGAAAGAGAACGCGCGCAAATCGCACGTCGCTCATGACCTCGATGAACCGTAGGAATTTCTTTACGAAGAACGTCTTCCCGCAACCCGTTGGCCCACAGATCATCGATGTCCACGGATGCTTCCACCGCGTGTCCATTATGCCAAATGAGGCTATTTGGTGGTGTTCTTTACGAATATACTGTTAAAGAGTCTGCTAGATTTTACACGCTCCCCCCTTCCATCGCGGGGCCCGGCCGCGGCGGGCGCGCGACACGCGTGAGGCTCGTGTCGTCGCGCGCGCTTGCTAGCTCTTATCGGTTACGTTGCTAGCCCCTCGTCCGGCTGAGCTCATCGTGCACCTGTGAGCTAATAGTCGGCATGTATGTGTGTCAACCGCACAGCTAGCCATAGCGCACGGCTAGCATGTCCGAAGCGTCGCTGAAAAAATAAATAACATGGTCGGGTTGATGGAGCCGTCGGGAATAGATCGATAAAGAGGTTTTTTTTTGTTTTTTCAAATAAATATGTTTTATTATTATTATTGTACAGGCGATGTATATACATTTATACAGGTTTTGTTTGTAATATTAATTACATAAATCCGTAGGGCAAGGAGCCGAAACGACCGTCGCGTCGCCGCTTTTGAAGCTCTGTCGGTTTACACGTTTTTGATTCCAGACGCGTCACTACGTCGTAAAACGGTGTACGCCGTATCGCGTCATAGTGTAAAACGACAGGCTCACTGGTCTCTCCTGTTACATAAGAGCGTATCCAATTGTAATTAATGGCCAGACTCGTCGCGTAGTCGATCGTGATACCTTTGACCTTACAGACCTCAGCGTAAGAACCGTCTGGCTTACGCACTCGGTACGCACAAAATTTCGGGCCTCCCGAGACAAAAGACGTGATATCAAGAGACTCGGTCGAGTCTCGCGCCAAGTACAGGCAACCGGCTGTACAGGGCGCAGCTCGCCGAGACTCTTTACTTGAGTCAACTCTTATACCTGTGTTTGGAACGAAATATCTTATTAACCGCTATACATGAGAAAAAGTTATTGATACATTCACTATAGGAATTGAGGGTCCTGAATTGATTGCCCCCACGTTCAATACGATTAGTATACGAGATCAGGGTGTATTGAGATGGCGAGCGAGATGATTTTATTTCAGTTCCGTCGTCGTCGTCATCGTCGTCGTCGTCGTCGTCGTCGTCGTCGTCGTCGTCGTCGTCGTCGTCGTCGTCTTCGCACGTCCATCGCATTTTTTACACGACAGATGGCGCTGACTGCTGTGCCTTCTTTACCTATTTGTACTCTGTATGGTGGTAGTAATTTACGAATACACAATACAATCAAATACACTTTATACGTGAAGCTACCGTTCATACCGTATTTCCAGTTAGTATAAGGGTGCTTTCACAACAGTATAGAATTATCCAGTTTTTAATAGCATTCATGTGCAGCGCGCGTATATGGGTGTATGTATATGTGTGCTTCGGCATAATTCCTCGTATTTTAGGTGACAGATTGTCCAACTGTTCTGCTTCGTAGTTTTCTATATCTAGATGGCCGACGTGGAAGTCCAGGGTGTCCAGGTATTCCGCTTCGTAGTTTCTTGTATCTAGGTACTGGATGTGGAAGTTCAGGGTGTCCAGGTATTCCGCTCCGTAGTTTCTTGTATCTAGGTACTGGATGTGGAAGTCCAGGGTGTCCAGGTGTTCCGCTCCGTAGTTTCTTGTATCTAGGTACTGGATTTGGAATTCCAGGGTATCCAGGCATTCCCCTTCGTAGTTTTCTGTATCTAGGTGTCGGATGTGGAAGTTCAGGGTGTCCAGGTATTCCGCTTCGTAGTTTTCTGCATCTAGGTGTCGAATATGGAAGTCCAGGGTGTCCAGGTATTCCGCTCCGTAGTTTCTTGTATCTAGGTACTGGATGTGGAAGTCCAGGGTGTCCAGGTATTCCGCTCCGTAGTTTCTTGTATCTAGGTACTGGATGTGGAAGTCCAGGGTGTCCAGGTATTCCGCTCCGTAGTTTCTTGTATCTAGGTACTGGATGTGGAAGTCCAGGGTGTCCAGGTGTTCCGCTCCGTAGTTTCTTGTATCTAGGTACTGGATTTGGAATTCCAGGGTATCCAGGCATTCCCCTTCGTAGTTTTCTGTATCTAGGTGTCGGATGTGGAAGTTCAGGGTGTCCAGGTATTCCGCTTCGTAGTTTTCTGCATCTAGTTGTCGAATATGGAAGTCCAGGGTGTCCAGGTATTCCGCTCCGTAGTTTCTTGTATCTAGGTACTGGATGTGGAAGTCCAGGGTGTCCAGGTATTCCGCTCCGTAGTTTCTTGTATCTAGGTACTGGATGTGGAAGTCCAGGGTGTCCAGGTGTTCCGCTCCGTAGTTTCTTGTATCTAGGTACTGGATGTGGAATTCCAGGGTATCCAGGCATTCCCCTTCGTAGTTTTCTGTATCTAGGTGTCGGATGTGGAAGTTCAGGGTGTCCAGGTATTCCGCTTCGTAGTTTTCTGCATCTAGGTGTCGGATGTGGAAGTCCAGGGTGTCCGGATGTTCCGCTCCGTAGTTTCTTGTATCTAGGTACTGGATGTGGAAGTCTAGAGTGTCCAGGTATTCCGCTTCGTAGTTTTCTGTATCTAGGTGTCGAATGTGGAAGTCCAGGGTGTCCAGGTATTCCGCTTCGTAGTTTTCTGTATCTAGGTGTCGGATGTGGAAGTCCAAGGTGTCCAGGTATTCCGCTTCGTAGTTTTCTGTATCTAGGTGTCGGATGTGGAAATTCAGGGTGTACAGGTATTCCGCTCCGTAGTTTCTTGTATCTAGGTACTGGATGTAGAAGTCCAGGGTGTCCAGGTATTCCACTCCGTAGTTTCCTGTGTCCAGGTGTTGGATGTGGAAGTCCAGGGTTTTCCGCTCCGTAGTTTCTTGTACCTAAGTGTAGGACGTAGAAGTCCAGAAAAGTGTGCAACAAGCTTTGGCGCTTCGCTCAAACTATAGTATCCTCTTTGATGTTCGCACGGCCTAAGGTACAAGGCCTGAAATAATCCAGCATACTCTCCTCTCTTACATTTACCACACGGCTTCAACAAGCTGGACACCATTAACGACGCTTATATGCATTGAAGATTACATTTTCTTTAAAAATTTGTATATGTCTTTATGCATTTCTAGAAAAAGGGACTTACAAATTAAATTTATATGCCATTAAACATTTTCGACACCGCAATATATTTTTCTGATTAGCAACATCATAATGCATTTACATTTTATATCTGTGACAATATAGATTTCAGTGCTTAGAGCGTCTATGTCCCGTTGAACAACAAAAACTTGTGATATCCCCAAAAAACACTTACGTGTAAAAAACTACGCCAAGTACAGGTGTGCTGTGTATTCCTCTAATAAAAAGTATTGATATCAGATTATTGAGGCCAAGTACATAAGTCACTACATGTTTGCCTATTATATGATCTAGCACTGGCCCATCATTTTAATTGTATTTTCAAAATTTCCTATAACGTTTTCACTACTCTTTTACATTACTACTGTTTCTCGTAGTTGATTATGAATTAATGGTTATTTAATAATTAATAAAACTTTAGCTGATTCCTTATCGAGTACTACTTGGCGGGTCCGTGCCAGAAATTCCAAAGTACTTACTTTGAACGTACTAATAGTATCCTAAAATTATATGTTTGTTATTAAGATTTTACCGTGATTATTATTAACGAGTTATCGTAAATAAGCTCTATATAGAAAGTTGACATTGGTTTTGAGTTTAATGACTGGCATTATGAATGCAAATTTATATCAAGAATTGCACGGACCCGCCAAGTAGTACTCGATAAGGAATCAGCTAAAGTTTTATTAATTATTAAATAACCATTAATTCATAATCAACTACGAGAAACAGTAGTAATGTAAAAGAGTAGTGAAAACGTTATAGGAAATTTTGAAAATACAATTAAAATGATGGGCCAGTGCTAGATCATATAATAGGCAAACATGTAGTGACTTATGTACTTGGCCTCAATAATCTGATATCAATACTTTTTATTAGAGGAATACACAGCACACCTGTACTTGGCGTAGTTTTTTACACGTAAGTGTTTTTTGGGGATAGCTACCAACACCGTACGACTCCAGCTGATCCGTTAAATCGCCCAAAAGACTGCCGAGCGGTGGCTCGTAGGCTTTATCGGCGTGCCGTCCACCTGATACGTATATACACGAGTCGGTGTCGTAATATAGTACGCGTCTATCTAATTTCTCGAGATAGTCATATAACTTAAGGCGAGCTTGAGCCGTGGTATACGCAGCTATAACAACGTTTGTGTATGCCGTGGGTATCAACGCGTCGTTCGTACTACGCGTACCCACGTAAAGCAGCTCGTCATCTACGGGCAGAATACCTGTAATCTCGACCTCCGGACACGTAAGCAGACTCACGAGCTTTTGACGAGTCGTTACAATTTCCGTCTTTGGCAGATTTTCGCGTTGCCCAAACTTGCCCCAAAACGAATTCAAACATAATTTTGCGACTGACCGCAGACCGGGATTTGATTTTATATTTCCAGGGTCCAGACGAATACCCTCGACCCGATCGTACTCCTCTATATACAGTTTTTTGGCCTCGACGTCGTCGCCACACTCGCGCGGCCAGCCGCTAGCTTCCTGCTTAATCTTTAGGAACGTGTTTATGTAATCGGCAAAGTGACCGCCCGTCCGTGTCGTCGGATCGTACTGGGTGATCTCGTATTGCCATATTTCGTGTATCGTCGTTATTTGATATCCTTTACGTACAGTGCGTCTGACCTCGTCAACGACCCAGGTCCCTTCGAATACTCTATCCGCGGGATTCTCGTGAGGGCACGAGCCCTGCAGCGTTGACTCTGCACAGGAACGACACAGTGCGAAAAGCAATTTACCGTGCATACGCACCGGTAACACGGGATGATACAGATCTCGCGGTGGTAACACCACACACTTAATCAAGCCCTCCACGTTATCAATGTTGTTGCGATCACCCGTTAGTTCGCGACAGTCGTCGCTCACGTACACCGTAGGGTGACCTACAGGGAATTTCCCCGTTTTCGAAATGAAGGGGTAGAGTGAGCACACATCTACGTAGTGTATCCTCTCAGACCCCTCGACTTCGTAAAAACTGACGGTATTCCCTGTACGGCCACCGAAGAAAGCATCGCGGGGTTCGAGCGGTGCTTGCTATACCAGCGGGTTCTCATTCAGCGATCTGTATAAATCAGCCTGTTCAGGATCGTTTATCCAGCGGTCGAATTCGCACTCCCAAATTTCCGTCAGCTCGTAACCTAAATACCGAATCTTATCGTTCGTAGCTTGCGTTCTCTCGAAGCGAGCGTCCATGGAGCCGCCCGTGTGTAGACGACTATCTCTGTTTATACGATAGCATTTTGGGCAACCGTGCCAGAAACAACCCTGAAACTGGAATACGTGCCGTAGGCCTGTGTCGGTGTCCATGTAGTAGCCGTCGACGGGTGTACCCTCCGGCAGGCGATACTCCCGAGTGCGTCCCGCGTGAACTATGACACAACCCAAACGATGCTCCAGCGAAAGAAGCCACAAGACGGCCTTACGCGATTGTTTGTCACCGTATCGGTACCCACCCGGTGGTAAAATAGCTATCTGCTCGTCCCGCAAAAAGTTTTTCCGAAAAACTCTCGAACACGCCGAGGCTATGGTGGTGCTCTCCGAGAAAGGGCAAACGTTGCCATGTTGAAGAAACATTTCGCGGAAAGAAACGCAAGCCTGCCTGAGAATGGTAACGTCTGATCTACAGTAATCTATAAACTCGGTTCGAAAGTTAAACACGTATCCCGCAGAGCACTGCTCGTTGTACCATGCTAAAAACTGATTACGTTGAACCGACGACATCGTATCGGGTGAATAAAACTCGAGCGCCGGTAACGGGCCGATATACTGCTGATTCTCAGGTGTATTGAACAGATGCGGGAAGACACCCTTTTGTTTCAAACCGGCCGCATTCGCGAGGCCGAAGGCTTTCGGTAGTGCACTCAGCGGCATATGAAAATAATTAAGACTGTCTATGAAAGTTACACGGCCCGTCTTCATCATTATGATGCTCGTACCGCTGAGTAGCAGCATCGGCGGCTTTAGACTTTTTCTTCTACGCTTCACGATGTACCGTAGTACAAACTGCGCGTCGAAACCCTTGGCATTATGCGCCACGCAGATCACACGCTGAAACGATTTTCTTTTAGGGTCGCACGCGAAATCTACAAACTGCCTTACAGGGTCCTCTTCGAAGATGTACTCGTGTACACCGCAAGACGGGCATACCATCGTGAAATCTGTACCATTTATGCATGCGGTACACACTTTCTGAACGACGCACAAGTTTGGTGTGTGGATACGCACCGCGTCGTCACCGGGCAGCTTCTGTATCTGCTGTGTTTCAAAATCGTAGAAGATGTACAGAATATTTGTTTCAGCGGTAGTCTTTTTTACCGGTCTGACGTAACACCGATGTCCAACGTCATTAACACTCCTGCAGACGCTACAATACACCTTATCGCAAGAGTGCTTACGAGACGCTCCTTGAAGAGGTCTAAGACACTGCGGACAGCTGCGAACGGTCTGACACACGCTCTTTTCTCTGCCCTTCTGTTTACTTATCAGCGTATTTATATGATTATCGAAACAGATTTGACCAAAAAAGTACCTATGGCACTCGCGACAATACAATGTGGGGAGAACCGAATCGCAGGGCGGTTTTCCGAAGCATCTAGCGCATTTGTTGGAGCACTTATGCTCTGCCTCTCGCGTGTAAGACCTGTTACATGGTATACAAAAACCACGACTACCGACCGCCCCCCGCATATTTAAAATAGGCTGATAATGCTGAGAATTATTATAATACAGGATGCGGAGAGTTTGCCGTGGTTTTCCTGAACCGTACGCGCTATCGACTATCTGCGATCCGTCGTACACTGGTTTCACACCGTTGCCTATACTGTCGAACTCGTAAACAACAATGGCTATGCCATCCGGAGCAAGATACCTTTGGAATTTATCAATTTCCGGAATACCACAACCATCAGACGGTATGTCTACACGGGCGTTTGTCACAAGTTCGAGAGCTAATTGTTTTCGAAATTTACCCCGTTGACGCCGTACTGCGTTCCATCTTTCATGTAGTTCCCCGGAGCGTGCTTCCCCGCGTTCAGCGTATACCATCGCCACAGCGAGCGATCTAGGTAGACAGAGATTATCGGTGTTTATTACGGTAAGTATAGAGTTTTTGTTTACAAACTCGTGCGCTAATTGCACGCGACCTGTACCCCTCGGTACTTCGACTATACACGACTCTATGACAAAAGATCTGTCTATCTGGAACGTCTGGGCGCTCTGTGCGACGGATGATATCACCTTCCACACGTCGTTTTCAAGAAAGTCTCGAGCCGGTCTGTACGACAGCCACGCGGCCCCGCACGCAAAACTGTCTGATTTAATCGTCAGGCCTATATAATCTTGCGCGGTACACGAGCTTGTAAGGTACGCGTGTATATCTCGGACTGCGCCCTGCAGCCAAGATACGGTATTCGTATCAGGATCTTGGGGCGGTGGCCTGATAGCCATTGTTATTTCGCGGCCGTCTAATCGAAACCGATTTATGCGACGCGTCGTTTCGGCTTGTACGGTAAACCTATGCCCTGGCGGTAACACATCGCTATCGCTGACTTCCTCGTTGTCGGTGTCTTCGGCGTCATCAATCTGCGACCGAAGAAGGGGTCCCCCGCCGATCTGATATTGCGCGCCCGCATCTAGCGTTTGGAAAAAGAGTTTTTTAATTATTTTTTTATTAATAAAAAAAAAAAGAAAGAGTATTTGGCTCATACTGACGTCTCATTCCTCACGAGGATTAAACATCGACCTGATGTATGAGAATACAGCTCCTACCAGGTTTTCATCATATCCTACATTTTTTTAAAGTTAGCAGTTTCGCCAAAGAAGGCTTTAAATGTTAAAGAATATCTCTTTCAACGCTACCTTCTTCGAGGGTATCCGCGGCGCCCGGGGCCTCATCGAGCACCGCTAATGCATCGGCCGCTTCGTCGGCATCCGCTGTCTCGTACACGCCGTTCCTGAGAACCCACAGTATCGGTTCTTCCACGTCGTCGTCGTCGTGCTCCTGCAGCGGCTGTGCGTTATCCGGTGCAATGCGGTCATTGTAACCAGCAGCCTCCAACGGATCCACAACTTTTTTTTTTAATTTTTATTTTCACACAGATGAGTTTTCAATGATATCTGTAAATTTATAATTATTACATTGATAGCTCTCGTTAGAAGCGCTGGATATTGTGGAGTGGTCATCCTCATCACCATTGTCATGGTCACTGTGGTCGCTAACGGCCGATGCTATTGACATGGTCTCATCTGTAAAGAAAATTATGAAGCAGATTGCATTTTTTTTTCCCCCTTTTGTTTCCGATGCTGTTTTAACGCATACCCCACGTATCGTGGAATGATTCTTCGGCCTCTTCTTCTTCTTCTTCCTCCATCGACTGTATATCCAGCGCTGTCGATGGACCTGCCACTTTTTTTTAAAATAAAACGTAAATTAGCCGTTATCTTTTTTTTTTAAAAAGTATGTTTTACCGTTAGCACGCTGCATCACTGTCGCCGTGCTGGTGCGGGGCTCCGAGTAAACATCCTCTATACAATCGAGGCACCCTAGGAGCAACTGCTCCTCCTCCTCGGGGACGACCTCGTGATGAAAGCGCGTCAATTCTTGTAAAATTTGATTTTATTTTATTTTTTTTTTTTTTTTTTAAAAAAGCAATTTGTGTAGGCGCTATTGCTGGCAAGCGACAGATACATACCTTCGTGAAATAGATGATCAGTTATAATAGCCCTGGTGATATGGCTATCGCGCACTCCGCGTTTGTTGATACACTCTGCGGCTAGCGAGAGTATGTACGGATCGTTCTTGAAGTATCCTCTTTCATGACCCCTCGCTAGCACGCGCAGAGAACAATGGGCAAACACACTTTTTAATCTACGCGTTAACGTGCGAAAACCGAAATATCTTAACTCACGACACCACTCCGGTGAGAATAATCTCGGGTTTCTAGGGTTATTCAAACGACGTGTCCTGACGAAATCGAGGATACAATCGCGAATATTCCCCAAAGATGACATTTTTTTTTTCTTTGCTTAGAGCTGGTGATTGATGTAAGTTATCAGACTATCTGCCAAGACGTCGTGATACGAACTAAAACAGGGTACGTCCAGTCCGCGGACGTCTTACAGTCACGGCGATATTAATTTCAAAACAATACCATGCGATACATCTGAATCAGCAAAAAATGGCACGACTTTCTTATTGAAGCGTTATTCGTCAAAAATCGGATAGAAGCGTTTTAATCGTAAAAATGAATTACATATTATTGATCGCTCGTTCGCCGATCGCGAAATATTACGTATCCATAATACGGATAAAAAAAACCCTGTATAGAGGTGTTGCGTCGGAAGCTGCAGCGATCTGCTGACGCGCACCGTTCGAGGTTGCATCAGCATCTCATCGTCGTAGTGTAGGGTTAGAGATACGAATCATACTACGCCGTGTACATAGGTATTTTTTTTAATTTATTTATATTTATCAATTACAATCGACTGGTACCAAAAGATCATACCAATCTTTTACAGCATCGAACTCGTCGATATCACCACCGATAAGCTGTACGCCGATATCTTTTCCGCCACGGTCATCCCGCAGTAGTGTTTCGCAGCTCTCTTCGCGAAAAATTGCCATACACCGTATATGCCGTATGTTGCGTCGGGATGCTGTTCGTGTGTCCATTGCGTAGTACGCCAAATTGCTCGATCCTTCAGCGTGTTCCCCCTCCGCATCGTTGTAAACATCGTGGGGTGTATAGGTTTCCCACGCATCGTCGAGTGCCTCCAGGTACGCGTAAAGACCGTGAGGCATGCTGACCACGCTTGTTCGGCATTCCTTGTAGTGTAGGAGCGGTGGACCATCCCGCGTCGTCAGGGTAACGCACCCAATAAACTCTGTCAAACTGCATCGTTTCTCCAGAGTACGTAGCGCTGTCTCGTATGCACGCATAGCCCTCAGGCACCACAGTGTGACGCAACTTTCGCGTAATCTCTCAAGATGATTGAATGCCGCTAACCAGGCCTGCGACTCCAGACGCATAGGTGCACGACGCGGTAGTTCTTCCGGTGTGGGTCTGCCCCACCTTTTCCTCAATATCGTTAGCTCTGATTTGGTCATAGGGCGCCGATACGTGATGCGGCATTTGGGATTACTATCGTCGGACATGCACCATTCATGTTTCGCCAACCGCTCATTGGTACATATGCGCTGCGCGTAAGGGCTATCGTTAGAACGCTGATCGCAGATAAAACCCAGCGTTACGCTACAGCGTGTGAAATCATGGTGTGCTTTATCCAGTATCGTTGCTATAGACAGTTCGGGTAGTATCACGGGTCTTACACCCGACGGCCAGCCCTTACGACAGACCATGTCGGGGTTATCGGCGCCTAGGTCTTCAATGTTCAGTGCTCCCGGTTTCGTCATGTATATTGAGGCTAGCGGTACACCCGTTAAATGTCCCAATCTCAACCACTCCCGCACAGCCTCTTTCTTTGGATCGTACTCAGGATTTGCGTACCTATAGAGGGCTCGTGTCTTCGCCCACTGCATACGTCTATGCCTCAAAAAGTCATTGTCGTCGTCGTCGTCGTAGTGAGCCATTTCTTTTTTCTACGGTGGCTGTCGGTAAATTTTTCACTGTAATGATTCTACTGCTTTTCTTAGACTGTACATCGCTGCCTGCTCGCGCGTGTCCCAGCTGCGTGTTTTCTTTTTCACAGGATCATCTTAACGCTGATGCAGATGCACCCAGCAGTACAGTGATTCGCGTGAATCACTCGCTATAGGATATCAGCATCTCGTCATCTTTGATACATCCTGCGATATCAGCAGTATCACGGCCATAGGCTCTTTGTTCGCTGCATCCTATGAAAACGGGGTGTGGCTATGGTGATGGTGGGGGGACATGTTCGCCAATATTTCGATGACCTGTTTTTTAGATGTTGCCTTAGACAGTACTGCTCAGACCCTCGTACCGATCGTATAATACCATTTACTACAATCATGTACAAGAAGCAAGTACTACTGCCAGCTGTGTACGGTCTAAACCGCTCGTTTTCGAAGCAAGTGATCACCGGCCTCTCTCTAAATCGTTCGGGAAGCTTATCAACTGTCATACGCATCGTTAATCAAGATTATTCCGGCGTGGAGTTTGAACCTACCGAATGGTCCATCATCACCGACCACTTCCCCGTCATCGACAAGTTCTTCACCGCCGAGGATAACATCAAGGAGGTACCCGAGACTTTTAACAGTCCTATTCTCATGACCACTCATGAGATAGTCTTCACGTACTCATACGGTGAGCGGGCAATTATTATCAAGCCGGCAATCCCTGTGTCTACGGACAACGATGGCTCAGGTGTTAAAAGAGCTAGGGCATACACACCTACGGTTGTGATGAAGAGGGTGTCCTACCTCAATCTCCAGAGGGTCTTGCGCTGCGTAACCTTGCAAATAACCAAGCTACGCGAGATTACCGCCAGTGCTAACAACTGTAAAGACACGCTGATTGCGGAACTCGATCGTCGCGGAGATGACACCTCCTCCAGGGACAGCATATTGGGCGATCTTCGACAGACTCTGGAGAAGAAAGGCCTGTGGTCACTGGCGCTTAATCAATTATTGTTGGAGCTGTTGTCCCTGTATAACCACGAGTACCTCTCCTTCGTGCGGAGCACCATGGAGGACCAGAACAACCATGCATAAGATTTATTTTCTTAATAAAACTGTAGGCTTGATGATTCTTGCATAATATATTTTTATTTTTAAAAAATCTGTTTTTTTGTTTGTTTCCTGCACCTCCATCTCACCATATCTTCGCAATAATTTATAAAGCATTAAGCGTATTCCTCTGTACGTTGTTATTCGACGCTACCGCACACCTGCAGGGATTCTCACTGAGATAAAGACATTCTTCAAAGTCGACCTGAACCATGAGCACGTCATTGTTCGGAGAATGTCTTGAGCATAACATTCTTAAAGTCACGCGGCTTGGGAATCGGGGGGACCAGGCCTTACCAATTAATCAGAATACGTTTTTACGACTTTAAGCAGACTCGCGTCAACAATGCGGTAATAATCGAAAATGTATTCACGCGCTACAGCTTTATAATATACTGTGACGTATTTTCACGCGATCGAACCTCACCGGAAACTATGAGGATGACCGGTGCACAACTTACGCGATTCCTTCGCGTGTCCAGGCGACCCAAGGGCTAACAACTGTTCCTGTAAGATTTCTACGATAGTGTTGGGCGCCAGGTTCCAAACGGGAACCACGTATCCTTCAAGTCGATCCTTTCCTTCCGGCCTTTCTTGGCTAACTCAGTACCGCGGAGGCGTCGGGGTTCGGAACAATAGGTCGGATGGGTCAGACGATCACGCGACACACAAAATCAGTCGAACACTTCGATTTCAATTAATGGTTCGGTTTATTAAATAAAATCGGCGGCGCGAAGCGCGACGATTTTGTACAATACCGAATTCAGGAGTTACAAAAGAAAATAGAAATTCGAGATAACTCGAAACGACAAAACAGAAGTACAATCAAAAGAAAATTAGTAACGGGTACTTCGCGTACCGTACGAATTCAAAGCTACATCCGTAACACGGCTAATCCGCGTATACCACAATACGATGACCGACCGTCAAGGACCTGTCCGCGTTCTACGCGTTACCAAAATAAAAAAAAAGGTATGAATGCCTGACGGGCGGACGACAAGACACAATTCGGATAACTGACAAACTTCGAATCCAAAAATAATATCAAACCAAAATTTCTAACAGTGAACCCTGCCGGTCGACGGACCTTCGTGCCTTGGTCAAATTCGAGGTGAGGGATTGTCCCTCCGCGTGTCCGTTACACGCGCGGTCAAAACTTACAAAAACAAACAAAATCCGATGCCAAGATTCGCACGAAGTTACGTCGCTCACAAAAGTCAGTTAGACTCGCTTACCGTGTTGTTCCCTGGTCGCGTAATCCCAGAAAACCAAATCGACAGCCCAGTGGCACTTTGTGCACTCGCGTACTCACAATTCAATTCCGATACAATCAAAACGTCTACCGTCTACGCGTGTCCAAGCAGGAATCTCTCGATCTGCATGCGCTTTGTCTTCGCGTGAAGGATAGCACCCCCTCCCTTTAGGCTAATGGGCGGCGATTCGCCCTGCGGACGAATCCTTCAACCCAGCGTCTTCGCCACGCGCCAGTTTCGAACATGTCATCGCGACAATGAATAATTTCCATATCTCTCGTGGACAATTCATACAATGTCGGGTCCTACGGAGAGTAACATTCGTTCTCGCGCGAGGGTGCACCAGGCGTCCCTGGATTCCCAACTCGCGGAAATACAATTATGCGCACTGGCGATGGGCGCTATACCATAGGGGTCGGTGGTGGTGCTCATTCGGGTGGCGCTGTGGGCGCCGCTTCCAGTCGTGGTTGAGTACCAGCTGAGTAGAGTGCGTTGCTGCCGCGTGACGTCAAGCTGTCCCGCGTTGCGCGCGCCTCCGGGGCCAGTAGAGCTGCTCTCCGCAGATAGCGCGAGTGTCGACCCTCGCGTGTCGCAGCTCCCTCCCTCCTGGGACTCCAGCTGGCTCTCCCTCTCTCTTCCTCCTACGCGTCTTCACGGGCACGGCGAGCGAGCACCTAGTCGAACTCCGGCAGAGTACACGCAAAACAAAAGAAAATAATAAAGTAATCTATCGAATTTTCCAATAGGCCCTTGCGGTCGGTGGATCCTGCCTGGACTTTGCAATGGCCTTTTAGGCCCGTATCGCGTTTCGGCGTGATTTTCCGCCGAGGACCAGACGGGTGCAATCCACCACGTCACAACAGCCCTCCCCCAGGCGGGAACTCACGCGGTAAACGATTGCGAGCGATTCTCGACAGTCCTGTTGCTGTCGTACTACTCGAATCTACCGCGAGTCCAGGCACGTCAATCCACCTTCCGGCCGAGCTCTTCAGCCCTATCAGGGCGATTCAGTCAGTTTCTTTCCTTGATCAAGGACCTTCATCAGACATACAAGGAAGTTCAGCACAACAACAATTACTAAACTCATTAGCTTTACTACATCCCGCGTAACGTAGCGCGGGTTACTCATCGTCATCTTCGGGTTTATTCTCGTTCGATTTACTCATTCAGTTCTATCGTCTGTCAGTCGTAACCTCGCGAAGTCCGGCGACTTCCTCAACGGCGAGGCCATCCCGCGTTTCCCACGGGATCGTTTCGTTACTCGTGGCCGTCCACCATAGCTCGGTGAGGCCGTCTAATCCGATTCCAAAGCTTCGTATCGCGTCAATTCCTAAGATCACTTGGCGCGTTAACTCCGGTATGACTTGACAAGATACTACTTGCGTTTCGTTCAGAATTGACATGGGAATACTCGCTTGACCGTCTACACGTGCTGTCGCACCATTGGCCATCGCGACAGTTTTTCCCTGGACTTCGTTCAACGCGATTCCTAGATCCTTAATCCATTCGTGCTTAATCGTTCGAATACACGACGCCGTTGCACCTGTATCTAGTAGCGCATGTACAAGATCTTCGCCTATTCTTACCGGTAAATAAATTCGCATACCCCGAGGTCGCGGGGCAATCGGACACAATTTTGATTCGCGGTCAGGCGGGCCCTGCTCAACGCGCGAAACCACACCTATTGCGTCATCTTCCTTTCTTCCAGTTTCTCTAGGCTTCGACATTCTTCTAATGCACTCTCCTTCTGAAACTACTCCCGAGAGGCGTGCTCCCTCCGCTTCTTCCGCCTCCGAATACATCTCGGGGTACGGCAAGACAGAGAAATTTTCGCCCCTTCGCGAATCCGAATCTTCGGGGTCGTCACTACGACACGTTTCCGCCACGCTGGCGGGTGCTAACAAAATCGTTAATTTGGCGTCGAATGGTGAAACACTACGGGTGAATTCATTTTGGTCCTTCGTCACTACGCTTGGTCGATCTTTCGTAAATCTTTCGGCTGGAGGTAAGCTCGAACGCGTTTGTTCGTTTTGCTCGCCCTCCTTAGGAATGACGGACACTCTGGTCCGCTCGCGTATCGGAGGCAGCCGGGGACCGTCTATTGCTGCCGTCCGTTCGCGTTTCCCGAACGGTTCGCGAGCCGACCTTTGCACCGCGAACACTCGCTGACCGTCACCCCCCTCAGTCCGCACCAATAGCAAAATATACCGTTCCGATCTTTCTTACAATCGCTATGGTAGTGTCCTTTTTCGCGACAGTTCCAACACGTAATCGGCAATCCGTCCGGAGTTGCGCGTTTCGCACCTGAATTCGGCGAATCTTCTGTAACTGCCGATACGTCATTCGTAGGTTCCGAGCGTGTATTCATCCGACCGAATCGGGACTTGTTTCCCGTATTTTTCGCGGCGGTTTGGTCCTTCGGTCGTTCGCTTTCGGGCGCCTTAGGCTTGGCGCCTTTCTTCTTCGCTTCCTGTTCGTGCTCGACTGCATTTACTTCGTGAACCGCGGTTTTTGTTCGCGGTTTGGAATACCGCCTTTCGTCATAAGCGCACTCCGGGAGGATACTCTCACTAGCCGCGGGAGGGTCGCGATGCTCGGGCCTCCTACGGCACATATCGTATTCACGAACGACATCTTCCAACGCGGAAAAACTCGTGAACTGTTCGCGACGAATTTCCGTATGATATTCCGGTCGTAAATTGTTAAACGCTAGATCGAGCTGCAATTCGAGTGGCATTCGCGATTCCGCGCGCTGCCACATACTCTGGATACAATCGAGGTAGTCGAGACCATTCTCATAACGGCCTTGTGTTCTCGCGACGATCTCTCCGAGCAATCGACTACGAACTGACGGGACTCCGAAACGTTTGCGCATTTCTTCGCAAAATTCGGCATAGCTGTGGATATGCACTTTCTTGTGCGTCCACCAATTGTTCGCGACGTCCTTCATTAATAACGGAAGCACGCGAACTATATCCGATTCCGTCAGCCCGCACGTCTGTCGGCATTCCTCTAATCGGTCCAAAAATACGTCTACGTTATCCGTACCGCTTCCCGAGAATTTCAGATTCCAATTTTGAACGCGATCGTACATCGCGGGATTATAGCGCAGAGTTTCGTTCTGCTCCTCGCGGTGATAACGTGCAGAGGAACTTTCTTCCGTTTCTCGCTCTTGGAATCGCACGCGATTCGAGTGAGGAGTCTCCGTGGGCACACTCGGGAGACACAGCTGTGTCGAGGAAAATAACGGCGTTTGTGTCGTTACGGCGACCGGTGAGCACACCGGCATTCCGTTTCCAGAAGGTGAACTCGCAACTACCACGGACGCTGTCGCTACCGACGGCGTAATTGTCGTTACGGTGGTGGTGGTTGCTAGGTGAGCGCTGATCACGCGTCCTTGAGCTACGACCGCGGGGTCGTAATCTGCGAACGATTGGGCGCGTAACGCGGTCGGTTCACCCCGAACATTCACTAACGGTTCGTCTTCGGCTGTCCACGTCGTATTTGGGAACTGTGCCCTTCGAGTGGCACGACATAAGCGATCACGAAGAACCGCGATCGTTCCTTGGGGATTCGCATTAAATCCTACGAGCATGTGTCTTAGCTGAGCATACGTCAGCCCTTCGATCCAGGAATCGTTCATTCCGTGAACGATATCTCCGGGAGATCCGTGTAACGGATCCGTGGCGGTTGTTACCGCCATTACTACGTGTGAGTCGCGAGTAGGGCTTCGTTGGACAAACATTTTTCAAACGGGTAGTACAAACAATATTTCAAAATCTTCGATGGACAAACGATACTCTTCGTCCCGGTCGCGGGTGTTTACGTTCCGCGTAAACACTTCCGTCACCCGATATCGTTGCCACTTGCCACAAGACAAAGGGACAAACAAAAAAAAAAAAACAGAAACTTTCGACTATTCTAACGTTCGGGTGTTCAAATTCTTTTGAACCGTTCCAATATCTCTTCCCGAATTGTTTCTAACGAACACGAACGATTCGCGGATCGCTGACCTAAATTTTTCCGTTCCGGCCTATTTCGTGGGCCCCACGTTGGGCGCCAAAAAGTTGTGACGTATTTTCACGCGATCGAACCTCACCGGAAACTATGAGGATGACCGGTGCACAACTTACGCGATTCCTTCGCGTGTCCAGGCGACCCAAGGGCTAACAACTGTTCCTGTAAGATTTCTACGATAGTGTTGGGCGCCAGGTTCCAAACGGGAACCACGTATCCTTCAAGTCGATCCTTTCCTTCCGGCCTTTCTTGGCTAACTCAGTACCGCGGAGGCGTCGGGGTTCGGAACAATAGGTCGGATGGGTCAGACGATCACGCGACACACAAAATCAGTCGAACACTTCGATTTCAATTAATGGTTCGGTTTATTAAATAAAATCGGCGGCGCGAAGCGCGACGATTTTGTACAATACCGAATTCAGGAGTTACAAAAGAAAATAGAAATTCGAGATAACTCGAAACGACAAAACAGAAGTACAATCAAAAGAAAATTAGTAACGGGTACTTCGCGTACCGTACGAATTCAAAGCTACAATCGTAACACGGCTAATCCGCGTATACCACAATACGATGACCGACCGTCAAGGACCTGTCCGCGTTCTACGCGTTACCAAAATAAAAAAAAAGGTATGAATGCCTGACGGGCGGACGACAAGACACAATTCGGATAACTGACAAACTTCGAATCCAAAAATAATATCAAACCAAAATTTCTAACAGTGAACCCTGCCGGTCGACGGACCTTCGTGCCTTGGTCAAATTCGAGGTGAGGGATTGTCCCTCCGCGTGTCCGTTACACGCGCGGTCAAAACTTACGAAAACAAACAAAATCCGATGCCAAGATTCGCACGAAGTTACGTCGCTCACAAAAGTCAGTTAGACTCGCTTACCGTGTTGTTCCCTGGTCGCGTAATCCCAGAAAACCAAATCGACAGCCCAGTGGCACTTTGTGCACTCGCGTACTCACAATTCAATTCCGATACAATCAAAACGTCTACCGTCTACGCGTGTCCAAGCAGGAATCTCTCGATCTGCATGCGCTTTGTCTTCGCGTGAAGGATAGCACCCCCTCCCTTTAGGCTAATGGGCGGCGATTCGCCCTGCGGACGAATCCTTCAACCCAGCGTCTTCGCCACGCGCCAGTTTCGAACATGTCATCGCGACAATGAATAATTTCCATATCTCTCGTGGACAATTCATACAATGTCGGGTCCTACGGAGAGTAACATTCGTTCTCGCGCGAGGGTGCACCAGGCGTCCCTGGATTCCCAACTCGCGGAAATACAATTATGCGCACTGGCGATGGGCGCTATACCATAGGGGTCGGTGGTGGTGCTCATTCGGGTGGCGCTGTGGGCGCCGCTTCCAGTCGTGGTTGAGTACCAGCTGAGTAGAGTGCGTTGCTGCCGCGTGACGTCAAGCTGTCCCGCGTTGCGCGCGCCTCCGGGGCCAGTAGAGCTGCTCTCCGCAGATAGCGCGAGTGTCGACCCTCGCGTGTCGCAGCTCCCTCCCTCCTGGGACTCCAGCTGGCTCTCCCTCTCTCTTCCTCCTACGCGTCTTCACGGGCACGGCGAGCGAGCACCTAGTCGAACTCCGGCAGAGTACACGCAAAACAAAAGAAAATAATAAAGTAATCTATCGAATTTTCCAATAGGCCCTTGCGGTCGGTGGATCCTGCCTGGACTTTGCAATGGCCTTTTAGGCCCGTATCGCGTTTCGGCGTGATTTTCCGCCGAGGACCAGACGGGTGCAATCCACCACGTCACAATACATAAGGGGCCTTACAAAATACGGTGTTCTATTTTACCGCGGGTACACTTATCTCCTTAGGGTAATTAAAAAAAAATTACCGACCGGTGGTCAGTGCATAGTTACCGACCGCGATATGCCCCTGGGGACATACAACACCGCTGCTACTGAATTTTGGGCCTTAGGACCAGGGCTGCGTGGTGGGGGAGCTCGGCATAGGGCGGTGGTGGGGAGAGCAGCCCACATGGGCGAGGGGGTGGCACCGTAGTGCGGTGCGGGGGACACAGCGCGGCGCGCTCCATGACTCATAGGGGACAGTGGTGGGGGATTTGTTATGACTCTCCAGAGTGGCCTGTAACTACTGACTAATTGTGCCTTCCCTGATCCATCCTACTTTCTGCTGGAAGTAGGTGGACAGGTAGGGGCAAATCTTACTAATTCAGCGGTTTTACCCGCTCGCGTGAATCCCGGAATTTTCAGTTCACACGTTTAGGCACGTTCTTGGTGCGATAAGACCGGAAGCTAGCTTCCTCACATATTGCTGGAGTGAGTGTCTCCGACATCGCGTGGTTTCTCCGTTGCATCCTCGTTCGTATATATGTGTGTGTGCGAGATCCACACACACACACACACACACACACACGTTAATGAAGGGATAGACGATTAGAACCGTTGTCGATTTTAATGCACAAGTTTTATTATTATACCTAAAATAGGTAACGATGAGGGGAGCTCATGCATTAGACTTATAAAAGACCGGTCATGATGTAGAGCAACCATTGACGTTCAAACCTCATCGAGTGTACTTTATTGTAAACGTTTTTAACGAGGGAAAAATGGATTCTGCAAAGTGTAAGAAATTGATTAAGATTATGGAAGAAGCATATAAACTGCTCAAGAAAGAATCATCGATTGCGGAAATTACAAGGTGGACAAAGTTTGGTACTCAAAATATTCGACTTCTGAACAAAATTCTGAGGAACGTTGCGCTTACGAACGGGGAGATAACCAAAATCTTGACAACCATTGGAATACTAAAATCGTTGAATGAAAAATTTAAACAGCACCTTCAAAAAAGGGGTGAAGGAACTGTGAGAGAAGAGAAGAAGTGACAGAGTACGTTGGGATGACTTGGAATCAGCCTTCAAGGGGAGAATAAGAACGGGAGTGATAGGAAATTTGCGACACAAGGACTTGAAGCGTTTTCTGGAGGATTCAAGAAAACTGTTCGCTGTTAGAGTAAAAAATGCGTTCCGAAAAGATGGAAATTTGAAAGTGAACGTCGTTTTGTCCTGTAAATTCGAGATTATGAAAGGCGGTGAGCTTATTGAGGACCTAAAGTTCTTTAATACGAAAAACGAAGTAATTCAATCATCCACGGAGATCAATGAGTGGTTCAATGTCAATGTACTGGAAAATTTATTAACTAAAATCGGAGACTTCCAAGAAAAAGAATCAGGCTGGTCGTTGTTGGAAATAATAAACTTGGCGGTAAATATCAACAGATATATACCGATACATGGTGGTCTGTCGACATTCATCGAGTTGCCTAAGAACGTGCGGAACAAAAAGGCAGTAGTGAATATTATAAATAACGATCCGTATTGTTTTCTCTGGTCCGTTACGGCAGCCTTCATCCAGTTAAACAAAATGTACAAAGGATCAGTTCGTATCCACATTTCAACTCAATACTAAAATACGAAGGTATACATTTTCCTATTGGCTTGAAGGACATTCCAAAATTCGAAGCGATTAATGATTTAGTGATTAACGTTTACGGTATAGAACGCGATGCGAATAAGGGTGATAATGAGATAGTACCACTTTATTTAAGCCAACGCAGATCAAATAAATCTCCAATTCATCTTCTGATAGTGGAAAGTGAAAATGACGTGGAAGTGATGATGATGATGATGATGATGATGATGATGATGATTTGAACATGGAATTTTTGTCAAAAAGTGTAATTTACCATTTTGCTTGGATCCGAAATTTATCTCGACTGCTAAGTTCCGAAATTTCAAAACATAACGGTCATATTAGACTGTGCGATGGATGCTTGTGCCATTTTCTAACTGAAAACTCTTTCGAAAAACATAAACTCGATTGCGAATATAAATAAGTGTAGAGTGATTTTGCCAAATGATGAGGAAAAATTGCTAAAGTTCAAAAGTTACAAGTATCAGGAAAGTGTACCGTTCGTCATTTATGCTGATATCGAATGTATGTTGAAACCAGTTGTAAATGCGTCCAAAGCATCAAACACGATACTGCACCAAAATCATGTTCCACACAGTATCGTATATTACCTAAAGTGCGCCTTCGACGAGTCTTTATCCAAATTCAAAATTAATCGTAGAAATAATTGTATCGAGTGGTTTATGGATGAACTGCAGGAATTAGCACGATCTTTAGAAATTTATCATAAACGTATTGTACCCACGGAACCACTGAGTCTCGAACAGACGCAACAATTTTATTCCGCAAAGATCTGTCACATTTGTGAGAAACCATTCACATTGCAAGATGTCAAGCATCGCGATCATTGTCACTTTACAGGCAAGTATCGCGGTGCGGCGCATCCCGGTTGCAATTTGAATTATAAAAACTCATATACTATTCCCATAGTTTTTCGCAACCTGTCTGGCTACGATTCACACTTTCTGATTAAGGCTCTAGCTACTTCCTTCGAAGGTTCCGTAAATCTTTTACCGGTTAACAAAGAAAGATATATATCGTTTACAAAGAACATTAAAGATACAATTATAAATTTTCGATTCATCGATTCATTCAGATTTATGTCGAGCAGCATTGAAAAATTATCCTCCTATCTTAATGATTCCGAGAAAATAATTACACGTAAACATTGTGACAATGCGGAGAAAATGAAACTGTTCACGAGGAAAGGTATTTTTTCATACGACTATGTTGACTGTTGGGAAAAACTCGAAGAGACGCAATTACCATCGAAAGAAAATTTTTTTTCGAAATTGAATAACGAGGAAACTTCTGAGAGTAATTATGCGCATGCGTCTAATGTTTGACGTAAGTTTAATATTAAAACCTTGGGTGAATATTCCGATTTGTATCTAAAAACTGATGTTTTACTTTTGACTGATATTTTCGAAAATTTTAGACGCAACTGCTTCTCTACGTATAAGTTAAACCCTTTGCATTGAAATGGAACTCCTCGATGATGTAGAAATGTTATTGTTTGTCGAGAGAGGTATTCGTGGCGGTATAGCCCAATGTTCTAACAGATACGCCAAGGCTAACAATAGATATATGGGCATGGATTTCGATCCAACCGAAGAAGAATCATACCTCATGTACTATGATGTCAATAACTTGTACGGTGCAGCTATGAGTCACTTCCTGCCGTTCAACTCGTTCGAATGGGAGCAAAATATCGAACAACTGGATATTTGTAAGATTCCCAATAATTCCACTATAGGGTATATACTTGAAGTAGATTTAGAGTGCCCCGCGGAGCTTCATGAAATTTACAAAGACTTACGATTATGCCCAAAGCATTTTGTACCTACTCTCTCACGATATAATGGGAGAAAGTTAATGACTACACTTCTACCGAAAAAAGATACATCATTCATTGTGAGAATTTAAAACAGTGCTTAAGTTTAGGCATGAAATTAACAAAAATTCATAGAGTTTTAAAGATTAATCAAGCTTCATGGTTAAAAAAATATATAGATTTAAATACGGAGATAAGGAAAAAGTCTAGAAATGATTTCGAGAAAAACTTTTACAAACTGATGAATAATTCGGTTTTTGGTAAAACAATGGAGAACGTTAGGAAGCAAAAAGACGTTAGACTCATTACTAAGTGGGATGGGAGGTATGGAGCAAAAGCTCTCATAACAAAACCGAATTTTCATAGCTGCACCGTCTTTGACGAGAATATGGTTATAATCGAATTAAATCGTACCAGAATTAAATTCGATAAACCTATATACGTAGGATTTTCAATTCTGGACATCTCTAAAACATATATTTATGATTTTCACTATAACTACATCAAGAAGACTTTAGGGGAGCAAGCAAAATTAATGTACACCGATACGGATAGCTTGATATACCACTTTAAGGTTCCCAACGTATACGAATTAATTAAGAGCGATGTACACAGATTCGATACTTCAGACTATCCGTCAGATAATGTATACGGTATGCCCTTAGTCAATAAGAAAGTTCTAGCTCTGATGAAGGATGAAAATAATGGTAAAATCATGACGGATTTCGTAGGACTGCGGGCGAAATTGTATAGTTTTCGAATTTTAGGCGAAACTAGGGATAAGAAGCGTGCGAAAGGAATCAAAGGATTTACGTTAAAGACCATAACCTTCGATGATTATTTATAGTGTCTCGAGCGTCGAAAAAATTTGATTAAACCCCAAAATTTGATTCAAAGCAAAAAGCATGAGGTTTATACTGTTGAGCAAAAGAATATAGCATTAAGTTGGAATGATGATAAGAGAGTGATTGTTGCTCATACGACGGATACCCTTCCACGGGGTTATAAAATATGTTAAAATATGTAACCGTGTGCAAGGAAAAAAATGAATTTTTCATCATGACCTCAACGCGTGCCGATCACCTGGATGGCATCATCCAAATTTTTATTGTCCTTAGTGCAATATACAGGGTGTCCCAAAATTACCTGACCAACGGGGTATGGCGGTGTTCGGGAGGCACCACTGATCACGAAAATGACCTTCCTTTTGTCCGGAAGGTCATAGTTTTTAAATGGGACCAGGTCAAAGTTGACCAATCAGGAAGAGGCGTCAAAAGAAACGTAGGCACCTACCAACTCTGAGTTTTCTTCCCTCGCTTTTGTTTCTCGGTAGCTTGTTTCTTGTTTCCAATAGGTATGCCCTCGGCTGACGTCATTCTGCCCGAAGCCACCGAGAAACAAAAGCGAGGGAAGAAAACTCAGAGTTCGCAGGTGCCTACGTTTCTCTTGACGCCTTCTTCTGATTGGTCAACTTTGACCTGCTCCCTTTTAAAAACTATGACCTTCTGGACAAAACGAAGGTCATTTTCGTGATCAGTGGTGCCTCCCGAACACCGCCATACCCCGTTGGTCAGGTAATTTTGGGACACCCTGTATACAATGGTCAAGTGGACCGTTCGTTCGTGTGTGCATTTAGATCCTAGTTTATAGAAACTACAAGTGGGGGTAAGCTGGAGCGATTCATCCGACTCGACTCGACTCATCCGTTCGTGACACGAGGAACAAACGTGACGATACAATGGTGCGAGGTGAAATACAGTTAATCGTGAGTGCAGTGTCTTCTAAGTTTCTCTTACTACGCTAACTATTTCAAAGAAGTTTTAATACATAAGGTGTTGTTTCATTATTACAGATGCATGGATATATATGCATCAGGGAGGTGTTAAGAAAACGGAATGAGCGAAGGGAAAGAAGGGCTCACAATGGGTGGGCTCTTTTTGAAGAAGAAGACTGGGGGAACGAAAATATATTTTCCCTCAGAAATCTTTTCGGGATGCTCCCGTTAGTTTATTACAATTGGTGTGTATTAATCAATTCTATTTACACATGAATAGTAATATCATTATTATCTATTTTTGCAGGGACTCTGACTACAAATCAGAGGAAGAAAATTTAAAAAAAAAAGTTATTTAAAATTTTTTATATTTTGTATCTTTAAATTTTTGTATGTTTTTCTTTTATATTTTTATGTTTTTTTTTAAAATAATAAATTTTATACTACTATTTTAATATTATTTTAAAATTAATTAAGTTTTGTTTTATTTCAAACTCCTTATAAGTCCGACTTATTAATCCAAGTGTTATGCAATTCATCGAAACCTAACCATTTAACAAAAAGTCTATTCCCACGTTTCCTCAACACCATCTCCACAAGGTATACAGAGTGTTTCAGCCCAGATGCACGTTTGAGATTGGCGATGAAACGGTGCACAATTTCGAAAATCTGATGTCACAACCATCGAATATTTTTTGATTGCGCATCGAATGGGCATATTATTATTGTTCGCTCAACTTCCGGTCGCAAATAAAAAAAATTATCTCATTAAATGCAAAAGTTGTAGAGCAAGAAAAAATAATAGAGATGAAAAAAAAATTCGGAGGGATTCCACACATAATAAGAGAGATATTTGCGTCCGAAATTTTCTTATTTTTTGACAAATTTCTGATACTGGACGAACGCCTTAGCTTCGTGCAGCAGCTTCACGCCGAACTCACGATTAACAATTATTTTGAGGTAAGCGCTCAGTCAGACGCAAACCCGTACAAGGTGGCTAAAACATACTACAATGCTATCTTTCATTACAAGTTAGAAGCCGAACTATTCCTGCTCTAGATTTCCGTGATCCTGGATGTAGGTTTTCGAGTCTTCGTCTTCCTGGACGTGGATTTTCGAGCCTTCGTGTTCCTCGTCGTAGATTTTGGAGTTTTCGGGTTCCTCGTCGTAGATTTTGAAGCCTTCGTGTTCCTCGTCGTAGATTTTGGAGTCTACGTGTTCCTCGTCGTAGATTTTGGAGTCTACGTGTTCCTCGTCGTAGATTTTGGAGTCTACGTGTTCCTCGTCGTAGATTTTGGAGTCTTCGTGTTCATGGACGTAATATTTCCAAATCGATGATTTGGACGAAATCCAGGGTCAACAAGTGCTCTCTGACTTTTACACCGGAAGTCGCAAAAGGTTGCAATTTGGTGTGGACATTCTAGGAACGGAAAAAAGGGATACGTGTTTTTGCATTTTTCTCCTAGTTCATTTTTTCAATTTGACGTATTTTGTTGACAATTCAGAATGACAAGTGTTGCGTAACTTTGCCACCGGAAGTCGCAATGGGCTGCAATTTGGTGTGGACATTCTAGGAACGAAAGAAAGGGATACGTGTTTTTGCATTTCTCTCCAAGACCATTTTTTCAATTTGACGTATTTTTTACAAAATCCGGAGTCGACAAGTGTTGTGTAACTTTACCACCGGATGTAGAAAAGTGCTGCAACGTAAAGGGTGACATAAAGTTACATAGCGGCATGTAATTTCAACTTCTTACGAACTGCGGTTCAATAAGCCGAAATTTGATTATTTGAAAGTGCAGAAAAAAAGCCAGTTCTCAGAAGTGACAACTTCAGGTATCCTACTTGAGACGAAAAATACATGTGTATACGGAGAAAAACAAAGAGTCATAGAGAATATTCTGCAGAAAGACACAGATGAAGTCTGATAGGAAGTCAAAGTAGTTTTTAGATAATTGACTACAATCTTACTTTTGTGCATTGTCTTGTAACGCATTTCCTGACCTACGTTCTATCTCCCAGACCCCAACGTGGCATTCCGCGGATCCCTTGGGCGCCAGGTGCATCCTTGCACGAGCCCGACGCATCGGGCCTTTAATTTCTAATCCGCGGCGCATCACTTCCGGGAGTCTTCTCGACCGGATCTTCCTGCTAGCTCCTATTCCAACATGGTAGAGGGGAACGTGAGGGCGGCGAGTATCTACAGGAATCAGCCGGCTTCTTTGACAATAACTAACACGGTGGCATTTAACTCCAACAACGGCCTTTTATTTTGCCTAGGTAAACGAGTACAGTCGGGTGATGTATACGAGCGCGGCTCTATACAATTCTAATCCAAACGCGGTCGCGGAGGTCATCTTTGTTGACGGTGGACGGTTCAAATCTGCAACCGCCAGGACGCGTGGTGAGGCCCGCAGCCCCCCACTCCCCGTGCCCAGATGCACCGGCGGATGCTCTTCATTCCCGGCTGCATGGCTTCGGGGCGGTCGCCTCAAACTGCAATTACCGGATCTTCCGGCGAACCGTACCTCACTTCCTCGTCACTCGTGTGGTGGTGGCTGGCAATTTTCCTTCCCGGCTTCTATTCCTTTCCATCCGACTTGGTCCACACCACAGTCTGCTCCGAATCGCCGTCCGGGAAAAAGCCATGTTGTCCAACAGGTCCTGTAATCTCACACACTTCCACCACACTCCAACCAGAAAAATCGCGATATCTTATCCGCCGATTTTCGGTATTCCCGTTCCGCGGTTCACAACGAAGTGGCCCCCTTTCGGCCCCCCGGCCCGAGGATTCCCGAAGAATCCCGAGTTCACCCGAACTCGTGCGCTTCGCTCGCCTCGGTCCGCTCTTCGCTTTTCGGCGCTCACCGCCCGCCAGTCTCCGGGCGGCGCCGATCTTCTCCGAGTCCGCCCGAAGTTCGGGCTCGGCGGTGCCGGTTTCTCTTCCCGGCTTCCCCTTGCCACGAACTTTCGTCGTCACAGGCATTCTCTAGGCGGCTTTCGTCGGCGACACGGCTCCCCGTGCCCCTATGCTTTTATGTAACTGGCCGTCCAACGGACGCCACGTTACAACTCCCCCCCCCCTTATCCGGGACGTATCTTTCACTAGGGGAAGATGCGTTACGCCTTATTGCACCAATCTTGCGTGGCGGCTTTCCTCTGATGCCGCTCCCCGCAGTGGCTTGCTTGACGTCTCGGCTTCCCTCAGGTGCCGCTTAGTCTTTTCTTACGGCGTTCGTGGGCCCGGCAAGGTCTTCGCACCGAGCCGAACTTTGTTGCCCGCCTTCTCTCTAGCTGGCCAGGGGTCGGCCGGAATAGCACGGTCTTACGGCCCCCGAACTTGCTTACTAATTTTTGAGACGTCGGAACCCTTTCCGGTCGGCCGTCTTTTTGCGCCACACGCCTTGGAGGGAAGGCCCTGCTAGCCAACGGTCATTGCCGTCCGCGGTTCTTCCACCGTTCGTCGGCCTATCCGCCCTGCCGGTTGCTGTTGTTGCACTCCTTGCACTTGGCACACCGTGCAGGCTCGTACCCCGCGACCTGCGTCGCAATACCCTTTCTCTCGATCCTAGCTCAATATAGGGTCTGGTACGTCATGCAAGACTCCTTTCCGGCGCACTGTCTCGTAATCATACCGTGAGATCTTCAGTGCCCGATGCGTCAACCTGCCCTTCGGGTCCTTCAGGTTGTGGAGCCCTCTCCAACTGTGGTGGTAGGTGATTGCGGTGAAACGGTCTCTCACTACATGTGCCCGCACATTCCCGGTCACCCCCGCCACTGTCGATCTTTCTGTTCGGCTACCGTGTACTCTTCTCAGCGTCCGCTACTGTCCGTCTGGCGTCGGCAATCACGTGCCCGCCATCGGTGGACGTCTGTTCCACGGCTCCGAGTCCTCCCGCGCTCGCGTTCGTCTTTCATACGAACGGACGGGTAAAATCTGGATGCGCGAGCGTCGGCGGAGTCCTCGGGGCCTCTTCCATGGCTTCAAACGCCTGGGCCTGCTCCTTTCCCAGCTCCCTTGTCGGCACTGTTCATCCATGCCGTGAGCGGTGCCAACCTCTCCGCGAATCCGTCTCTGAAGCGGCGGTACCATGAGACCATCCCTAAGAATCTGCGCAGCTGTTTCAAATATCTTGGCGCTGGTATCCCGGAATAGACGCCATTTTCTCCGGATTCGTTTCCTGGCTCTCCCTATTCCCCAGGAATCCCAACTCGCCCCTATGACCAACCAAACTCGCATTTCTTAGGGTTAATGGCCAAACCTGCCTTCTTAACTCTCTTCAGAATTTCTTCCGGGGTTGTCCTCACCATGGAACTATCCCCCTCCTGGCGCCCTCTCCCTCCACCTTAGGCCGGTACACCGCTGCCCTCGGCGAGGTGGTACGCTTGATCCGCAAATTCTTTATTTTTCCGAGCAGTCCCTCCTTTCCATGTCCTCGTGCTTCCTTGATACTAGCCGGGGCGCTATCCCATCGGCTCCTCCATTGCACGTCAATCTGGTGGACGGTCACGTCTGTCAATCCTAGGGCGGGCCCGCCAGGGGAGAGCGCCCTATCGAGCATACCCTTCAGTCTGGCTCCTTGCTCAGCTGTCAGCTCCGATAGGCCTGCACACTCCTCCCCTCCGGACTCCCCGCCGTCCTGTTCCTCCGCCGAGGCCGGTACACCGCAGCCCTCGGCGAGGTGGTACGTATGGTCTGCGGAGTTGAGCCTTGCTCCAAACTCCCTCAGCATCCATCCCCAGGATACATTCGTGCCCCGTCCTGTGACTAGCCGGACTTCTACTCTCCCGGCCACTCCATCGAAGGTGGCGGCATCTTCAGCCCGCACAACCCTTGGAGGGACTCTCCTTTGGCCTCGATTACCTCCCTGCCCATCGGCCTTCGGGAAGGCTCGTGCCCTAATACTTCGCCGGATTCCGCCTCGACAGGCTCTCCTGTCCGGCTCGGTTCTTTTCTTCCTGAGGTGATGGGGCGTCCGGCCCTTGCCGGTCGCCCTCCGTCGGCGCGTGACACCGGGTCCTCCCCTGTGTCCTGCCGCCCTGGTCACCGATGTCGGTCCGCGACGTCTTCGTCGGAGTTTGTTTCCGGTTCGTGTCGCTGTGAGAGATCCTCTCTCCCGTCCGAGGCCAAGGGCCCGTCCGGGCTCCTGCCGGCCGTCCCTGCACCAGCCCTCTGGTGTCAGTGTTCCACTTCGGAACGGAACTCTTGCCCTCCCTCCACTGGAATACGCGCGCTGTCCCAGCGGGGATAGCACTGGTCCCCAAGCGGGTGATTCCCTCTTCTATGTAGGGTACCCGCGCCTCGGATGAATCTGGCATAACGTTACGCCGTTTGTGCCATTTGGCTCTGCCGGAACGCTCGACCGGACCTCGTTTCTCATCCCCAACGTCTTCGATCCGGCTGGCCTTCCCTCCGGCTGCTTGTTCCCGCAACCGGGCTCTCCCGAATTACCTGCGACTCATGCGCCTACGGGGTAACGTTGCCCTCTGGCCTCCCCGAAATCCTCATTTCCACGGGGGAGATTTTCTACTCTAATCATGCCACTCTCGAGATCGCTCGATTATCCTGGTGGCTCGTGATCGATAAACAGCAACGCTCAGCTGTTCTGACTTCGTTCGAGAACCTTGACCTACTACGCTCTTTAATCTAGTCGGCAGTTTGTTGTGTCTCTTACACGTCTTGACAACAGCCGATTTACCGCGCACCCGACTCGTTTACCTAGCCCACCGTGTCCTCTAGCTCAACAGCAATCAACAATCAAAACATGGCCGGCTGGTATATCTTTCTCGCGTGGCCCCACGTTGAGCGCCATTTTGTAACGCATTTCCTGACCTACGTTCTATCTCCCAGACCCCAACGTGGCATTCCGCGGATCCCTTGGGCGCCAGGTGCATCCTTGCACCAGCCCGACGCATCGGGCCTTTAATTTCTAATCCGCGACGCATCACTTCCGGGAGTCTTCTCGACCGGATCTTCCCGCTAGCTCCTATTCCAACATGGTAGAGGGGAACGTGAGGGCGGCGAGTATCTACAGTAATCAGCCGGCTTCTTTGACAATAACTAACACGGTGGCATTTAACTCCAACAACGGCCTTTTATTTTGCCTAGGTAAACGAGTACAGTCGGGTGATGTATACGAGCGCGGCTCTATACAATTCTAATCCAAACGCGGTCGCGGAGGTCATCTTTGTTGACGGTGGACGGTTCAAATCTGCAACCGCCAGGACGCGTGGTGAGGCCCGCAGCCCCCCACTCCCCGTGCCCAGATGCACCGGCGGATGCTCTTCATCCCCGGCTGCATGGCTTCGGGGCGGTCGCCTCAAACTGCACTTACCGGATCTTCCGGCGAACCGTACCTCACTTCCTCGTCACTCGGGTGGTGGTGGCTGGCAATTTTCCTTCCCGGCTTCTATTCCTTTCCATCCGACTTGGTCCACACCACAGTCTGCTCCGAATCGCCGTCCGGGAAAAAGCCATGTTGTCCAACAGGTCCTGTAATCTCACACACTTCCACCACACTCCAACCAGAAAAATCGCGATATCTTATCCGCCGATTTTCGGTATTCCCGTTCCGCGGTTCACAACGAAGTGGCCCCCTTTCGGCCCCCCGGCCCGAGGATTCCCGAAGAATCCCGAGTTCACCCGAACTCGTGCGCTTCGCTCGCCTCGGTCCGCTCTTCGCTTTTCGGCGCTCACCGCCCGCCAGTCTCCGGGCGGCGCCGATCTTCTTCGAGTCCGCCCGAAGTTCGGGCTCGGCGGTGCCGGTTTCTCTTCCCGGCTTCCCCTTGTCACGAACTTTCGTCGTCACAGGCATTCTCTAGGCGGCTTTCGTCGGCGACACGGCTCCCCGTGCCCCTATGCTTTTATGTAACTGGCCGTCCAACGGACGCCACGTTACAGTCTAAACGTTTTCGGGAAAACGTGGAATTACTTATTGTTGTGCCGTAACGTCTCGATAACGAAGGTGTTCGATAAGAGAGGTTAGGGCTAGGATATTTTTGGGATCGTTGCCGGTTAAGGAGTTAGAACTCGCGTGAATATAACAAAACAGAGAATGTTTATTAAAATGATTAAGTGTGTGTACAGTATGCCGACGTACGTCGACCTGGAAAAATATAGGCACCGTTCGGTCTTCCTATTTTCTGTACCGAGTCTACTCCACGAGACCACCTTATCCGTTCGGATTCTAACTGTAGACTGCCGATTTTCGGATGTGCAGCCATAAGCTGGACTTCCGAAAAGTGATTATTGTGCGATTTTATTGTTTCTTCATTTCCGTTGCCAGGCCGCCTTTAGTTCTGACTTAGCACATTGCTGCACGCGCGGACTACCGGCCTGGCATATTTCTAGGGAAACAGGAGACTCCCAGCACAACATCCCTCCCCCCTTAAAGAAATCGCACAATTTCTACACGGCGTTCGCCTCGGGTGGTTACTACCTTAGTGGAGCGCAGCTTCCATGATTATTTTGGGTACAATCGGATACAATTCCCTTAAGATTATCGGGGGCGTCCGCCCGTAACATTGGTTCTGTCTTGCACGTCCTGGTCGGCCCAGCGAAAACGCCTGTCGCGTGCTCTATTTAACGCCGCTATGAGGCTATCTGGCCTTGATTCCAGCGGTTCCAGCTGGATGTTCACCGCGGGCGAGACAGAGTTCGGCGTGAGAGCCGGTGCCGTTGGCGTCGAGTTACGCTTACGCGTGTAACTCATATACACGGCAAGACAAACCAATGCTATGGGCGCTATCGTACTTAAAGAGTAAAGCCCTAGAATATGGTAATGTTGCCCTGGGTGTTGGTCATCATAGTCTAGGCTTTCCTTAATTTTAGACACTTGCGTCCCGAGGCGCGCTAACTCCTCGGGGTCCCGTAACACTTTAACTAGTTCCACTTTTCCGGTGTCACTGGTCACTCGCGGGGGAGTAACTTGGTCCATCTCAGATAGTGTGAGATTGAAGGGGGGCAAGTAATCCTCGTTGGCGACCTGGGTGATGCGTCGGATGGTTTGCAAGCTGAAACTACGGGCGCTTACCGTACATACGCCTACCAAAGCCAATATACCTATGTTCTTTAATACTTCGTGAGACGCGGGGTTTCCGTTGCAGGTAATACTGACTGGTACGTCGGTGGGCGCTACAAATAACCATTTACCCGGCTGATGCATCGTGATCATCAGTACATGGTCGAACCGGGTGACTCGCTTCGGGCAGTGAAGTCCGTTGTCAGTGTCTAATTTCGCAAACGTCAGCACTTCGCACGGTGCTGAGCTCGTCAGGGGAATAGACGGATGCAGAGGGTTACAAATGTACCTATTAGAGAATTGTTTACAATTCCTCAACTCCAGGCTTGTCATTCGCAGGAAGTTTCGATTTTCCTGGTCCACGATCACGAGGTCTTCGGAGGTGTCCAAGTGGTAATACGTTCCGTTCTCCGACCTCACTGGTATCGGGTGTACCTTACTTACGCTGTACCTCTTCGGGCTTATCAACGGAAAATCGAGTACGACGATGATGGCATTCCCTTGACTGAAGGCCTTCGTATCGGCCAGTTTCATTAGGGTGGCCGCTTGGTTTCGTTCGATTGGCACAGGGAACCCAGTTCCCGCTGGTAAGTGTGGCAGTGCATCCGTGAGGTATCCTATCAGTTTTCTCGGTGGTAGCACCGCTGCACTCACTTTGCCGCTCGAAATCTCGACTATTAGTCCAACTAAGTCCTTTACGTCGTTTCGTAGTGCCTCGACTATCACGCTTAGGGCGGTGAGGCCCTCATCCAGCCTTTGTTCCTTCATTATTATGCTCATGTCTGCCGTCAGTGTAAGATTGACACGGGCGATGAGTTCTTGGAGAGCCAGTTCGTTGCTCTGCACGTTAGTGAAGGAGGCGTTGAAGAGGTGCAATGTGGACTCGACCACCTGTAATTGGCCTTTCATACTCTCCTTCAGCGTCCGCTGGTTGGAGCGTATGGCGGCAATTTCCTGGTTGATCCTTTCCGCGTCCGCCGCGTCCATGTTTCCTGTGATGGACTTTATGATCGAACCGAGCCCGTCGATCAATCCCCTGCGTTTGAGCGCTGAGTCCGGTTTCACGAGGTCGTGAACCGTTCCCATTCCGTCTTCTATTTTCTTCACCATCCTGGACACGGAATCTGCGATGGCCGGACAGAGGGGGTCATCTCTTCCTTGTTTTTCGCAGATGTCTAATAGCAGTTGCAGGTTAGCGCTGACGTCGGCTTCCCGTTTCATGACTGCAGCGAGATCCATGGTGACGGCTAGTCTCCATGTGGCCTTGGCTTCCGAGAGGTACGGCGCAGGAGGTTTCTGTGCCGTCGCACGGTCGAGGCCCTGTGGAGCCTCGGCGACTTTGCCGGGGAGACGGATCCACCGGATTTCTTGGGGCTTGCCCACCTGTTTAATGACGAGTGCCCTACCTGCGGGTGAGGATTATAAGGCGTGCGCCGTAATAAATTGAGTGTATGCTTATCCTCAAATGCCGTGTTCTGGAATTTTCCCGTTCGTCCTCCGGCTGTGGCCATCCCGCTTTCTTCTTAGTGCTCAGTGAAGTTCTTTAGGCGGTTCGCGTGAACTAACATGGTCTTCCGACCCATCTTTATAGTGTAGTTAACCGCTGAATTTCTCGCGATTACTTCGTACGGGCCTATCCACTTCGGGGTCAATTTAGCTGAACGCCCGCGCCGTATGGCCTCGTTGTGGAGTAGGACCCTATCTCCAATGCGGTATTCTTCAATTTTCGCGTTCGCGTCGTAGGTCAGTTTAGACCTTTCTTTGGCATAACGTACGTTAGCCCCGGCTACCGTCCATGCGGCGCGTAGCCTTTCCCTCAGTTCTTGTGCGTAGTCATCTAGGGAGTAGGAGTTTCGCGGCTCCTGTTTCACCGCTGTCGGGAGCTCGGCTTCCCGACCGAACACTAGCGTATACGGCGACAATCCGGTCGCCGTATGAGGCGTAGTATTATAAGTGAACATTGCGTATCGTAGCCATTCGTCCCAGTTTCCTTGATCCTCGTCTATGTAGTTCTTAAGATATTCTGCGAGCGTGCGATGCGATCGCTCCAATGCGCCGTTGCTTTCCGGATGGTATGCAGTAGTCTGGATCTTCTTAATTCTCAGCAACTTGCATACCTCCTTGAAGGTTGAACTCAGGAAATTCGTTCCTTTGTCGGAGAGTATCGAGTCTGGCGTTCCATATCTGCAGATGATCTCTTCAACGAGGGCTTTCGCCACGGTTCTGGCTTCTTGGTTGGGAATGGCTACCGCCTCACTGTATTTAGTGAGGGCATCCTGGAAGGTAAGTATGTACTTGTTTCCGGATGCTGTCTCTGGCAACGGTCCTACTATGTCGACCGCTGCCTTTTCGAAGGCCCGTGCGGGTGTGTCCGTTATTATCATTGGGACCCTTCCTTTCTTACGCAGTTTATTCACCTGGCACTTACGGCACTTGGCGATGTAATCTTCTAGTTCCTTCCGGATTCCTGGCCAGTCGTACTTCATTCGAATACGCTGTAGCGTTCTCTTGACGCCCTGGTGCCCTCCTAAAGGGGCATCGTGGTACTCCTTAACGATTTTCTCACGGTCTTCTACCGTGGGGCAGGTTACGCCGTTGCCATAGTCGAGTTCGTCGTTCGAACTGCTGTCCTCTTCTTGACAGGACGATGAGCCTTCGCTCTGCTCTTCCGAGCTTTTCTCCTTGCGGATTCCTGCACTATCTCTGCCCCAACCGCACGGCTTTGTGCTGGGACGTTCAGAGTCCTTCGCGCTTTCTTCTGGCCCTAGGCTGCCGTTCGGCTCGGAGGTTTCCCTCGCCTTCTTCTGGGCCCTTGTCGTAGCGTAAATACGACTTAACGCGTCCGCGTTAGTGTTTCTTTTCCCTGCCTTGTACTCCACGTCAAACTCATGTTCCGATAGTTTAATTCTCCATCGCATGAGTCGGGAGCCCGGGTCCTTGACTCCAAACAGCCAAGTCAGCGGCTGGTGATCCGTCACGACCTTGAACCGGGTGCCGTAGATATACGGTCGGAACTGTGCTATCGCCCATACGATGGCGAGTAGCTCCTTTTCGGTCGTGGTGTAGTTGAGCTCCGCTTTAGATAGCGTTCGGCTTGCGTAGCAAATTGGCAGGTCTTCTCCGACCTTGCCCTGAGACAAGATTGCGCTGATTGCCCTGTCGGACGCATCTGTTGTCACGATAAAAGGCTTCTCAAAATCCGGATATTGTAGTATCGGTGCGGAAGTCAGTGCCCGTTTCAATTCTTCAAACGCGGCATCTCGGATCGCAGTCCATTCAAACTTTGTGTCCTTTCGGATAAGTTCGGTTAGAGGCTTGGCGATTTTCGAAAAGTCCTTAATGAACTTCCGGTAGTATCCGGCCAAGCCCAAGAAGGACTGAACTCCCTTGACATCTTTTGGTACGGGGAATTCCTTTACCGCAGCGAGTTTCTCCGGATCCGCTCGCACACCTTCTTCCGAGATAATGTGGCCTAGGTAGTGCGTTTCCCTTCGTAGGAACTGGCACTTACCTGGTTGTATGGCCAGTTTGGCTTCCTTTAGGCGTTGGAACACCTCTCTCAGGCGAGCGTTGTGCTCGTCTAGATTCTTTCCGTACACCACTATGTCGTCTAGGTAGACGTAGCATTTTATCCCTTGGAGACCTGCTAGTACGGAGTTCATTAATCTCTGGAAGGTTGGGGGAGCATTTTTCAACCCGAAAGGCATTCGGTTGTACTCGAAGTGCCCTTGCGGTGTAGAGAACGCCGTTTTCTCCTTGTCTTCGTTTGCCATCGGGATCTGATGGAATCCCGAGGCGAGATCCAAGGTTGAGAAATATCGTGCCTTTCCCAACTGGTCCAATATCTCGTTGATGTTGGGCAGTGGGTACGAGTCTCCTATGGTGGCTTCATTTAGCTTTCGAAAATCCACCACCACTCGCATGCGTCGCTCGCCCGTGGCATCGGGCTTCTTTGCTACTACTAGCAAAGGGGCATTCCACTGGCTCCTACTGGGCTGTATTATGCCGTCAGCCAGCATTTCCGCCGTTTGTATCTCGACTTCCTTCTTGTGGACTTCGGGCAGGCGGTATGGGGGTACCTTAGTAGGTCTTACCCCTTCCTTTAGTGGAATCCGGTGTTCCACCATGTGTGTGCACGGGAGTTTGTCTCCTTGCAGGTGGAATATCTCCTCGTATTCGCTGATCAGTCCTGCAAGAGCTCTTTTCTCCTCGCGGTTGAGGTGTGCCAGATCGAGTTCACCCTGTAATCGCTCTATGCGTCTGGCACCTCTTTCCGTGCTTATAGCGCCTACGCGCAACGTCTCGGCCTTATAGCCTCCGTCTTCAGTGGGGGCATCCATCGGCTCGAGTTTCACGGTCGGGCGTTGCACCTCTGCTTCTAACTCAGTCATGTTGACCAAGCTCACTGCACAGCTGTTGCCCTTCGGCTGCGTCAGGCACGAGCCCATGATAACGCCTGTGCTGACTTCGGACTTTGCAAGTAGTCCGACGCTCCGGCTCGTAGTGGCTATGTAAGCGATTGTCTCGCTTCTAGGAGGAAGTTTCATGGTTGACTTCCCATCCATCAGAGGCATGCTATGGCCGTAGAGTTTAAAGGTTTCTCCGCTGATTATGTCCGCCTTGTGTCCTCTAATAAATTCCATTCCCAACAGGCCGTTTACAGTCAGTGGTACATCATCTGGTACCACGTAAAACCAATGTTTCACATCTACTGCCGGGGTTTCAAGGACGACTTCTGCCTTGCACAAGGGCATGAATTTCTCGCCTCCCACACCCTGCAGTTCTACCTCGCTGTCTTCGATGACCGTATTCGGCTTCAGGCAGCTCCTTTTGATGATGCTGCACTGCGCTCCGGTGTCGGCCTTCAGCGTCAACACTCCTCCGACTGCGTGTGGAGACACGATGTCGAAATCGCTTGCGGATGCGGAATTTGCAGGCAATGTTACCTGTAGTAGCTGCATCGTCCTTTTCTGCGGTCGCTGTGTACCGAGGGTGTTGAGCCTCAAGGTACCTAAGGTTCGCTTGCCGGTATTGTCGTGGCTAGAGGAGGTTTGGTCGGAACTGGGCGCATTCCGCCTTCCAGCAACGTCTTGCCTGGGCGGATCTTGCTTTGTTCCTGATTCGTTCTCCTGTTTCTTTCTTAGCCTTTTCCGACACTCCTTCCACGTGTGACCTTTGAACTTGCAGTACGTGCAAACAACATCGACCTGGTTGATTGCCTTGTTCGGTTGCGGTGCCGGTAAGCTGACGCGACCCGACTTGCGCCTGCAATCTCGTGCCATGTGCCCGGCGTTACCGCAATTGTAACAGGTTTTTCCCCCTGCGACTTGGCCCTGCATGGACCTTCTCGTGTTCTGGGGCTGTCCCGTTATGGTTCCTTTCGGTTGGACCATTCTGCTGATTTCGATAGCACCGGCGATCGATTCGTGTAAGGTTTCGTAGTTTCGCGAACGGACCAGAACTTGGACTTGCCCGTGCAATCCATTTTCGAAGTTAGCCTGCGCACACTTGCGTGTGACGGCTTCTACCGATCGCGCGTGACTCTGGTCGGGTACCATATCACATAGCTTCTCTACTATATCTACGGTGATTCTTTCGGCTCTGGTCGCATACGCCGTGACATCTTCTCCGGGATTTTGCTTTAGGCTATTGAACTCCATTTGTAGGGCAGACAGTGATTTACGCTGCCCGTACAAGGCCTCTAGTTCGTATTTTAAATCGTCTAGGGTCTCGATCGTTTTGTTCTTTAGCTCCCTTGATGCCGTTCCGTTTAGTTTGCCGCAGAGCACCAGTTCTAGTAAAAGTTCCTGGTCTGCTTCGGCAACCCTTCTAAACACGGTTTCGCATGACCTTATGAATCCGTCTAGTTCATTCGCGTCGCTTCCGTCGAATGTCTTTATGTTTTTTAACGCTAGCCCTATGTCTAGTCGTGGTGATCCGAGGGTGGCGGGGACGCTTCTTCTTTCTCTTACCGGTTCCGGCCGCCACCTCAAACTTGGCCTATTTCTTCGGTCCCGTCCGGGCTGTAATCGTTCTAATTGTCTTGTGAGGGCACTAATCTGATCTTGGAGGGCTGTAATCAGTTCATACTCGTCCGCTCCTACCTCGTTGAGGGTTTCTGCCAGATCTCTTCTAGCGTTTGGAGTATGCTCCGACCGGCGTTCCCGCGGCTCAAAGACCTCGTCTTCTCGTCCTTCCCCATCGAGATACGTTCCCAGGTCAGCTGGGTCGTGGTTGGACGTCCTTAAGGGTCGTCTTTCGTGACTCCTTTGGGCTGCGTGAGGTGAAAGGCCTCGAGCCATAGTTACCGCATTTACGGGGTCTGATACGGCAGTCCGCCCGCGTAGACGCGCGATTTCCTCGTTCACCATAGAGTCTGATATTCCCGCGGGAGGAGCCTGTCCTCTGTTAGCCATGTCACCTATTTGGTCTAAAAGAGTATCGTCGTAATCGTCAAAGGCAGATCCTCTTCGCGATACTACTCCGAATTGCGCGTTTAAGCTACTCGAGATAGCCGCCTGTCGACCCTCAGGTAAGCGTCCTGACGGGGAGAGAGTCCGTAACGCTCTCCTAGCTCTAAACGTTATATCTCCGACCGCGGCTTCTAGTCCGGCTAGGACGTTGACGTTTTCCCTATCCAAAGGTGATTCAAACGAGCCTCCCCTACGTAAGGGTCGCGGCTCAGTATCGCGAGGCATGGACCGATTCGCGTAGGGGTGTCAGGAGTATACCGTGACTAACAATTAGAGACTAATCCTACCTACTGGCTTTGGAAATTTTATAGGCTTTATAGATTGGTAACCGCCACTTACAGGATGAAGCTCCACTCCATGGCGTTGATCCTCCGGGATGACGTTGGTAGTCGTTGGGTGACTCGTACTCGTCCGGATCCCGATAGCGGCGATGTCTGGATCCCGCTGTCAGTCGTAGACGTCCTTCCAGGCGTCGTTGACCCTTGGTGTGGTCTCGTGTGTCGGCCACGTTTGCTCGACTCTTCTTTGCAATAACGCCTACTGCGTAGCGTTTTGCAGTACGTTCCTCAACGTCTCTTGTCGAGTCCGATTTTATTCCTGATTCAACTACTGCGCGTTGAATCCTACCAGGCTATTTGTCCCAACGAATGTATGTCGGGTTCAGCTCTGGGTTTCGTTTACCGTTTCCGGTTGTTTCCCGTTCGGGCTGCTTGATCACTTCAGACACTTCCGTTTCGCTAATTCACTTTGGCAATATCCCACCGCTGCCACCAAATTTGTTGTGCCGTAATGTCTCGATAACGAAGGTGTTCGATAAGAGAGGTTAGGGCTAGGATATTTTTGGGATCGTTGCCGGTTAAGGAGTTAGAACTCGCGTGAATATAACAAAACAGAGAATGTTTATTAAAATGATTAAGTGTGTGTACAGTATGTCGACGTACGTCGACCTGGAAAAATATAGGCACCGTTCGGTCTTCCTATTTTCTGTACCGAGTCTACTCCACGAGACCACCTTATCCGTTCGGATTCTAACTGTAGACTGCCGATTTTCGGATGTGCAGCCATAAGCTGGACTTCCGAAAAGTGATTATTGTGCGATTTTATTGTTTCTTCATTTCCGTTGCCAGGCCGCCTTTAGTTCTGACTTAGCACATTGCTGCACGCGCGGACTACCGGCCTGGCATATTTCTAGGGAAACAGGAGACTCCCAGCGCAACATTATCGTTAGTAGAAATGATAACGCAATACATAATATCGACATAATTGATTTTTATTAATATTTCAATATTACATTATAAGAGAGGGGGAAGGGAAAACCATTTTTATTGTTAATTAAATGTGGTTCTTAAAAGAACCGTTTTACGTCACCTTGCATGTATCTTACGTAAGATTTTTTTGGCGGCTCTGAAAAGAGCCTATACCCAGAGTGTTGCTAGAGGAATCAAAGAAAAACAAGCTGATACTACGTTAAAACGGGTATGCATGCAACGCGAACAATGAAATAAGTTAATTAATGAGATTATGAAACCCCGCCGTTGATGAAGGTTTTCCCGCTATGTACGAATGGATGCCACAGATTATATTACATGCGAAATCTGTACAAAAAAATCTAAAGCCGTGTAGGCAGTAAAAGGACTCTATCGGTGTTCAAAATGGGCGCCCTGGGCATCCACGTATTCTCCGGGTCGCTCGATGAACGAACGCTGCACATTACGCAATTCGTTCACCGTGATGGAAGCATGTCTTGGACGGTGGTAGCTGGTGTCGCGTAGACTAAATCCTTTAGGCGTGCCCAAAGGAAAAAATGTAACGGCGTCAGATCAGGTGACCTGGCAGGCCTTCTAACCGGGCCACGAATCCCGATCCAAAGATCAGGAAACGCAAGATCAAGAAGATCAGCATTTCTTCGGGTACTATGCGGTGGTGCACCGTCCGACTGGAACCACATGTCGCGCCGAAGTTCAAGAGGCAAATCCTCCAGCAACTTGGGTAGACGTGACTCAAGAATTCGCCGTACATGATACCAATCAGGGTACCTTCAAAGAAATGTGGCCCGATTATATGGTCTCCGACTATACCACACCACATGTTCAACTTCCATCGGAATTGGTGCGGAATTTCCCTCATCCAGTGGGGGTTTTCTTGAGCCCAATGCCTGGTGTTCTAGCGGTTGAAACAACACAGGTTGTTGAATGTGGACTCGTCCGAGAAGAGGATCCGCCTCGAAAAAGCTTCGTCTTCCTGTAACTGCCTCTTGCACCACTCTGAGAATTGAAGCCTTGCTGTGATGTCTGGAGGTAACAGCTGCTGGTGTAGCGACATCTTGTAGGGATGATGACCATCACGCTTCAAGATGCGCCACACAGAGCTATGACTAATGCCTAAAAAAGACAATCACATTTATAAGTATGTTTAATATCACTATTTTTATATTAATATAAAGAAAAAAATTGAAACGTTTCAACATTGATTAATTTTATGTGTGCATTTCACACATTTATTTATAGAAATATCTATTTATAGTAAACATTAAGACTTCCTGGCAAGCGAATCCTACAATATAATTTTAACCCAATGCGTTCTTTTTTGTTAAATTTATCAATGCTGATTATGTATTGAAAGTCATAACAATCATTACTCACCGATATCACGGGCGATCCCGCGCGTACTCTGGCGAGGGTTGACCACGACCGAGGCCAAAGCCAGAGTGGCAGAGCTTTCCCCAGTTGCCGGGTGTGCTCGGTTCCCAGGAACACGAGCCATCTCGCCCGTACGGCGAAGTTTTTCGGCGAACCGAGAAAACGTCGACCGAGACGGGTGAGGTTCACTGGGGTACATCTCTGCGTACAAGGCCGCAGCCTCCGTTAAATTCGCAGCACGAAGGAAAACTTCGTGCATCTTGACAAATCGTACATTAGCCTCCAATGTCACAGAGGCAAGTGGCAACGATAAACAAATTTAGTGGTTTCTCAACATTAGAATAAATGATAAACGCTTCTTTTTATTTCTTGAAAACTTATGCATGATTTGCATTATGTAAACAACAAATTGAGGTCGCTGCATAATGCTATCAATATTCTTAATAATAGAATTTAAATCCGCAAACGAATAATGTCATCGGAACGATGCATATTAATTTCAAATAAAATTACATTACGAGGCTTTAACTCGCGCTGTATAAAGATTCATTTGATTGGTCTGCCGCCCATAGCATTTGTTTCTCGACGGCATCGATGAAGTTAAAGGCAGCCAGGGATGCCCACTAGATACTGCACTAAGCAAAGAACCAGAGAATGGGATTGGAGTAAAACAAATGCTACCGACGTTCCATAAACGAAACACATAAGCTGGGCACCTGATCTTAAAATACGCCTAATTGAAAAAACGGATTAGAAGAAAAATGCAACAACACGTATCACTTTTTTTCGTCCCAAGAACAAGTTTATCAATTTGCAGCCTCTTGCGACTTCCGGCGGCAAAGTTACACAATACTTGTCGACTGTGGATATTGTAAAAAATACGTCAAATTGAAAAAATGAACTGGGAGAGAAATGCAAAAACACATATCCCTTTTATTCGTTCCTAGAATGTCCACTCCAAATTGCAGCCCTTTGCGACTTCCAGTGGCAAAGTTACGCAACACTTGTCATTCTGAATTGTCAACAAAATACGTCAAATTGAAAAAATGAACTAGGAGAAAAATGCAAAAACACGTATCCCTTTTTTCCGTTCCTAGAATGTCCACACCAAATTGCAACCTTTTGCGACTTCCGGTGGCAAAGTTACACAACACTTGTCGACTCCGCATCTTGTAAAAAATACGTCAAATTGAAAAAATGAACTGGGAGAGAAATGCAAAAACACGTATCCCTTTTTTTCGTTCCTAGAATGTCCACACCAAATTGCAACCTTTTGCGACTTCCGGTGTAAAAGTCAGAGAGCACTTGTTGACCCTGGATTTCGTCGAAATCGTCGATTTGGAAATCTCCGTCCATGAACACGAAGACTCCAAAATCTACGACGAGGAACACGTAGACGCCAAAATCTACGACGAGGAACACGAAGACTCCAAAATCTACGACAAGGAACACGTAGACTCCAAAATCTACGACGAGGAACACGTAGACTTCAAAATCTACGACGAGGAACACGAAGACTTCAGAATCAACGACGAGGAACACGTAGACTCCAAAATCTACGACGAGGAACACGAAGACTCCAAAATCTACGACAAGGAACACGTAGACTCCAAAATCTACGACGAGGAACACGTAGACTCCAAAATCTACGACGAGGAACACTAAGACTCCAAAATCTACGACGAGGAACACGTAGACTTCAAAATCTACGACGAGGAACACGATGACTTCAGAATCAACGACGAGCAATACGTAGACTCCAAAATCTACGACGAGGAACACGTGGACTCCAAAATCTACGACGAGGAACACGAAGACTCCAAAATCTACGACGAGGAACACGAAGACTTCAAAATCTACGACGAGGAACACGAAGACTCCAAAATCTTCGACGAGGAACACGAAGACTCCAAAATCTTCGACGAGGAACACGTAGACTCGAACACGAAAACTCCAAAATCTACGACGAGGAATGCGAAAACTCCAAAATCTACGACGAGGAACACGAAGACTCCAAATTCTATGGCGAGGAACACGAAGACTTCAAAATCTACGACGAGGAACACGAAGACTTCAAAATCTACGACGAGGAACACGTAGACTTCAAAATCTACGACGAGGAACACGAAGACTTCAGAATCTACGACGAGGAACGCGTAGACTCCAAAATCTACGACGAAGAACACGTAGACTCCAAAGTCTACGACGAGGAACACGAAGACTCCAAAATCTACGACGAGGAACACGTATACTCCAAAATCTACGACGAGGAGCACGTAGACTCCAAATTCTACGACGAGGAACACGAAGACTTCAAAATCTACGACGAGGAACACGAAGACTTCAAAATCTACGACGAGGAACGCGAAAACTCAAAAATCTACAACGAGAAACACGAAGACTCCAAATTCTACGACGAGGAACGCGAAAACTCCAAATTCTACGACGAGGAACTCGAAGACTCCGAAATATACGTCCAGGACAACGAAGACCCCAATATCTTCGGTGAGAAACACGTAGACTCCAAAATCTACGACGAGGAACACGAAGACTTCAGAATCTACGACGAGGAGCACGTAGACTCCAAATTCTACGACGAGGAACACGATGACTTCAAAATCTACGACGAGGAACACGAAGACTTCAAAATCTACGACGAGGAACGCGAAAACTCAAAAATCTACAACGAGAAACACGAAGACTCCAAATTCTACGACGAGGAACGCGAAAACTCCAAATTCTACGACGAGGAACTCGAAGACTCCGAAATATACGTCCAGGACAACGAAGACCCCAATATCTTCGGCGAGAAACACGTAGACTCCAAAATCTACGACGAGGAACACGAAGACTTCAGAATCTACGACGAGGAGCACGTAGACTCCAAATTCTACGACGAGGAACACGAAGACTCCAAAATATACGACGAGGAACACGAAGACTTCAAATTCTACGACGAGGAACGTGAAAACTCCAAATTCTACGACGAGGAACTCGAAGACTCCGAAATATACGTCCAGGACAACGAAGACCCCAATATCTTCTGCGAGAAACACGTAGACTCCAAAATCTACGACGAGGAACACGTAGACTCTAAAATCTACGACGGGGAACACGAAGACTCCAAAGTCTACGACGAGGAACACGTAGACTCCAAAATCTACGACGAGGAACACGAAGACTCCAAAATCTACGACAAGGAACACGTAGACTCCAAAATCTACGACGAGGAACACGTAGACTCCAAAATCTACGACGAGGATCACTAAGACTCCAAAATCTACGACGAGGAACACGTAGACTTCAAAATCTACGACGAGGAACACGAAGACTTCAGAATCAACGACGAGGAATACGTAGACTCCAAAATCTACGACGAGGAACACGTAGACTCCAAAATCTACGACGTGGAACACGAAGACTTCAAAATCTACGACGAGGAACACGAAGACTCCAAAATCTACGACGAGGAACACGAAGACTTCAAAATCTACGACGAGGAACGCGAAGACTCCAAAATCTACGGCGAGGAACACGAAGGCTCGAAAATCTACGTCCAGGAAGACGAAGACTCGGAAACCTACATCCAGGATCACGGAAATCTACAGCAGGAATAGTTCGGCTTCTAACTTGTAATGAAAGATGGCATTGTAGTATGTTTTAGCCACCTTGTACGGGTTTGCTTCTGACTGAACGCTTACCTCAAAACAATTGCGAGTCGTGAGTTCGGCGTGAAGCTGCTGCACGAAGCTAAGGCGTTTGTCCGGTATCAGAAATTTGTCAAAAATTAAGAAAATTTCGGACGCAAATATCTCTCTTATTATGTGTGCAATCCGTCCGAATTTTTTTTTCATCTCTATTATTTTTTCTTGCTCTACAACTTTTGCACTTAACTTGTTTCAATATCATTTGAAATGGCGGTGAAAATTTTTTTATTTGCGACCGGAAGTTGAGCGAACAATAATAATATGCCCATTCGACGCGCAATCAAAAAATATTTAATGGTTGTGACATCAAATTTTCGAAATTGTGCACCGTTTCACCGCAAATCTCAAACGTGCATCTGGGCTGATACACTCTGTATGTCGGGGTACTTGACTCTGGTAAGTTCCTGTTCGTAAATGCCGCCTTCGATAGGATGATCCTGGTTTTCTTTGAGGTTGTACGTCACCGGATGGGTATTCTCTACTTGGCTTATCGTAAAAATTTCCGTTGTCCAGTTAGGTGTGTAGCCTTTTTCAAAAATGTGTTTGAATTTGCTTATTCGAACTTTGTCTCCAACTTTAAATTTTGCAAGTCTAAGTGTGGATTTGATTTTGAAATTCTTGTACACTCGATGCAGTAATGTTTTTTCGTTTCTAGCAGTGACGTCTATCGGTTTCATACCAATGGTTCGATGTTTACTACCATTGTAAGAGGATAGCAGGTCTGATAAGATGTTTAACCAACGATGGTCACCCTGCAGGGTAAATTGTTTCCACATATTATTTTTTAGAGTACGATTGAAACGTTCACAGATCGATGCCTTCAAGTTGCTGAATGTCGAGTACATAGCAATACCATGTTTTTGCATTAGATTTTTGAATTCGGTATTGTAAAATTCACGACCTTCGTCCACTTGCAATTTCTTCGGTATACGTCCCTGCAGCAGTATAGATTTCATAGCTGTCATCACGTCCTTAGCATTCTTGCTCTTCGTCGGCACGGCCCAAGCAAACTTTGAAAATATATCGATGACGGTGAGCAGGTACTTGTATCCATCGTTCTCTCTTGCGTACGCTGACATGTCAACGAGATCCGCTTGCCTAGTCTCATCCAGCCCACGGATGTCAACGTGTCGACGCTGATAATTTCTTCTAGCAGGTCTATGCAGTTCTTCCACCACCGCTTACTTTTTTCCATCCATTCTCCAGTGAATTCAGTCTGGCGTATAGCTGATAAATGATCTCAGAGTTGCGAATTATCAAGTCTTGCTCTGTCTTTATATCTGCTTCTAGACGATTCAAGGCATCCTTCACGGTAGAATCGAGAGCGCGAATCATTAAGTTGTTGTTATCGATTTCATTGCGCATTTCAGCAGCCTTACGAAGTACGGTACCAACTTCCTGCTTTACTACAGTTTTCATGAGATTCAAAGTAACAGCATCGTTTAGCTCCTCGGGATTGGCAACGTTGCACAGCCTCTTGTTATCAATGTCGTAGTGTCCAGCAGCAGTGAATTTCAATCCAGCACCAGGAAGACCACGGCTACTCGTAACCGTTGCCTTGCTACTTAACTGACGTCCAAACACGTCAACGCTCATGTCTAAAGTGACGATCATGGTCGTTTTATCGAATTAATAAATAATACCAGCTTCACGCAACTCTTCGATAATCCATACGATTTCGTTGGAGTGGCTGGGATTACCTGCTTCCTGAGACGCAAGGAGCAAACGAAGACGGTCTACTAATTTATTGGGATCGTCCCAGTACACATAATCCGTTGGACTATCCTTAGCAGCGATCATGTACCGTGATATGATACCTTTGCCCGTTACAGAGGACTGTTAAATTAGTTTTGCAATAACATTTTTCAATTTGAAACTCTTGCTCCTACGAATATCACCATCAGGTTTATAGTACTTTTTATATGCATTGATTGTTATAATAATGTTCTTGTAATTGTTCAAGTCATCCTGGGTTACATGAGTTTTGTTAGCTATCTTCCTGAATAAGAGTTCGACAAACCGTTAGATTTCGGATAACTGGTATCGTCTATATGGATTTGATCATCCTCAAAACTTATAGGTGAATATCCAACCATCAACTTCTTCTTGGAAAGTTTACGCACGCCATAAGTAGTATCTAATTGTTTATTCTGCCTCGATAGCAGCATATTAAGTGTAACGCATTTCCTGGCCTACGTCCTATCTCTGATCCCAACGCGGCTCTCCGCGGATCCCTTGGGTGTCAGGTGCATCCTTGAACCAGCCCGACGCATCGGGCCTTCAATTTTTAATCCGCGGCACATCACCTCCGGGAGTCCTCTCGACCGGATCTTCCCGCTAGCTCCTAATCCAACGTGGTAGAGGGGAACGTGAGGGCGGCGAGTATCTACAGGAATCGGTCGGCCTTTCCGCAATGATCGACACGGTGGGCTTTCCTTTCAACAATCTACGTTTATTTCGTCCTAGGTAAACGAGTACAGTCGGGTGGTTTTACGGGCGCGACTCGATACAATCCTAAGAGGGGACGCGGCCGCGGTGGTCGTCTCCTACTTGTTCCGGCGGCTGCAATCTTCTCTCGCGCGTCGGCTGGTGGCGGGCCCGTAACCCCCACTCCGCGTGCCGCGCTGCACCGGCGGATGCATTTCATCCCCGTCCGGCGCGCGGCTTCGCTCGGGATTAGTAATCTGGCTGGACTTACCACTTCCGGTGCACTCTGCTCCTTCCGCGTCACCCCTGGCTCTTTCCCGTTCTCCGGCTCGTTTCTCTCTCTCTCGCCCTCTCGCTCGATCCTTCGGGCGATGTCGCAATCCAAAATCGAAATCCGGGGGAAATGCCAAGTCGTCTATCCACTGTATCCGTCCACAATCACTGTTTTCCAAAACTCACAAAATCAAACTCTTTTCCACACGCGCTCACACCCGTTACACGGTTCGAAAATAAGTGTCCCCCTTTTCGGCCCCCCGGCCCGAGGATTCCCGAAGAATCCCGACTTCACCCGAACTCGTGCGTTGTCTCTCGCCTCGGTCCGCTCTCCGTTTTTCGGCGCTCATATCCCGCCAGTCTCTGGGCGGCGCCGATCCTACCCGAGCGCGCCCGATCGTCGGGCTCGGCGCTGCCGGTTTCTCTCCCCGGCTCCCTCACGCCACGAACCTTCGGCGTCGTCGGCATTCTCTCGGCGGCTTTCGTCGACGGCACGGCTCTCCGTGCGCCTACGCTTTTATGTAACTGGCCGTCCCGCGGACGCCACGTTACATAAGATACCGTTGCATCGAATCATTTTGATTAACGGGTAAATCTATATCATACTTGAATCCATCATCACTATCACCATCATCATTATCATTATCATTATTATCATCTTGAATATCACTGATTTCCGCGATAGTGGAATCATTTTTGAGCGTATGAAAGGATTCATTCGTTGTTTCAAACGTATCATTCATTCCTACAGTATGTTTTATTTCATCTTTGATTTCATCTTTAATCTTATCTTTTATAGTATTATGCTCTGTTTGAGATACGTTCACTAGTTTTTGCAGTGGAGCCACTACCGGTTTGAACACCTCACTTATCGCATGCTCGACATTCTCTTTACCCAATTTTATCATTCGATGCTTTCTGCGAATCGAATCGCTAGCTTTAGCGATTTGACGCAAGATGTCTTTCTGCTCTTCAAGTTTTTCACGCTGCATGTTGCAATCACTGAATCCAAAATGCTAGTGTATCCATTTTTTTGGTAATCACTCTTTTATGCTCACAAAGCAATCGAATTCTTTTCTATATCGACCCTCGTTGAGTTCGCTATCCTTGTCTATTACGAGAAACCCACATTTGCTCTCGTTCCAGCATGCCGAACATAGACCTCTGAACTGCACGTAAGTCATATCAGTGTTTACATGATCATCGTAAACGTGCTTGAGATTCATTTCATCCTGCTTGAAGAGCACAAGCAAATTAGCATTGTCGCGTACGAGATGTTTGGGAATGCGAGCGTAGGTCTGACAAAGATAGAAAGAGTCAACATCTCTGTGTCGCCCCATACTGAAGAAGGCTCTCATGTTATCTTGTTTCTCGCAAGCTATATCATCATAAATAATTATCGAATTGCGGCGTGCCTCGTTTGGTGGCAGCACTTGTTCGTGTTCCGTAAATGGAAAATTTTCAACACCATCCACGGAATCAAGTAAACATTTTAGAAACTGATACTTTGGTTGAACCAGTGATTTTGAGTATAATAGACGTTTTCGAATCTCAATCCATTGGGGTGTGTTATGAGAGCGAGCAATGCATTTGTCTTGCCGCAGTTTGACAGCCCGCAAAACACCGCGCGTATACTGTTCGGAAGTAATTCACCATGACGTTTCCTCCTCTTTCTCTTCTTAACTTGCGTTAATTCGTCGAAATTCGGTACAGGTAACTTGATAGACTGTGTCTCAAACCTCATCTTGATCATGACCAATGCGAAAACTATAAATAACAAGTTTATAAAGATCATCGTTCAGTCGGAACTGTTTCACGATAGGGTGAGGACATGATTATGCATGTTAAACGTAAATGCATGGGAAAAAGAAGCGCCATAGTGGCAAGGGTTTAGTCAACAAAATCATCAACAGTCTACCAGTTGAATCAAGAGACTCTGTCGAGTCTCGCGCCAAGTACAGGCAATCGGCTGTACAGGGCACAGCTCGCCGAGACTCTTTACTTCAGTCAACTCTTATACCTGTGTTTGGAACGAAATATCTTATTAATCGCTATACATGAGAAAAAGTTCTTGATACATTCACTATAGAAATTGAGGGTCCTGAATTGATTGCCACCACGTTCAATACAATTAGTATACGAGATCAGGGCGTATTGAGATGGCGAGCGAGATGATTTTATTTCAGTTCCGTCGTCGTCGTCGTCGTCGTCGTCGTCTTCACACGTCCATCACATTTTTTTACACGACAGATGGCGCTGACTGCTGTGTCTTCTTTACCTATTTGTACTCTGTATGGTGTTAGTAATTTACGAATGCACAACACAATCAAATACACTTTATACGTGAAGCTACCGTTCATACCGAATTTCCAGTTAGTATAAGGGTGCTTTCACAACAGTATAAAAATATTCAGTTTTTAATAGCATTCATGTGGAGCGCGCGTATATAGGTATATGTATATGTGTTCTTCGGCATAGTTCTCGTATTTTAGGTGACAGTTTGTCCAGGTGTTCCGGTTTCCTGCATCTAGGTGTCAGACGTGGAGGTTCAGGGTGTTCAAGTGTTCCGCTCCGTAGTTTTCTGTATCTAGGTGTCGGATATGGAAGTTCAGGGTGTCCAGGTGTTCCGCTCCGTAGTTTCTTGTATCTAGGTACTGGATGTGGAAGTCCAGGGTGTCCAAGTGTTCCGCTCCGTAGTTTCTTGTATCTAGGTGTCGGATGTGGAAGTTCAGGTTGTCCAGGTGTTCCGCTCCGGAGTTTCTTGTATCTAGGTGTCAGACGTGGAAGTTCAGGGTGTTCAAGTGTTCCGCTCCGTAGTTTTCTATATCTAGGTGTCGGATGTGGAAGTCCAGGGTGTCCAGGTGTTCCGCTCCGTAGTTTCTTGTATCTATGTGTCGTACGTAGAAGTCCAGAAAAGTGTGCAACAAGCTTTGGCACTTCGCTCAAATTATAGTGTCCTCTCTGATGTTCGCACGGCCTGAGGTACAAAGCCTGAAATAATGCAGCACACTCTCCTCTCTTACGTTTACCACACGGCTTCAACAAGCTGGACACCATTAACGACGCTTATATGCATTGAAGATTACATTTTCTTTATAAATTTGTATGTGTCTTTATGCATTCCTAGAAAAAGGGACTTACAAATTAAATTTATATGCCATTAAACATTTTCGACAACGCAATATATTTTCTGATCAGCAACATCATAATGCATTTACATTTTATATTTGTGACAATATAGATTTCAGTGCTTACAGCTTCTATGTCCCGTTGAGCAACAAAAACTTGTGATATCCCCCAAAAAACACTTACGTGTAAAAAAATACGCCAAGTACAGGAGTGCTGTGTATTCCTCTAATAAAAAGTATTGATATCAGATTATTGAGGCCAAGTACATAAGTCACTACATATTTTCCTATTATATGATCTAGGACTGGCCTATCATTTTAATTGTATTTTTAAAATTTCTTATAACGTTTTCACTACCCTTTTACATTACTACTGCTTCCCGTGGTTGATTATGATTTGATGGTCAGTTAATAATTAATAAAACTTTAGGTGATTCCATATCTAGTACTACTTGGCGGGTCCATGCATTTCTTGATATAAATTATGCCAGTCGTTAAACTCAAAACCAATGTCAACTTTCTATATAGAGCATATTAACAATAACTTGTCAATAATAATCACGGTAAAAGCTTAATAACAAACATATGGTATTAGAATACTAGTAGTACGTTCAAAGTAAGTACTTTGGAGTTTTTGTCACGGACCCGCCAAGTAGTACTCGATATGGAATCACCTAAAGTTTTATTAATTATTAAATGGCCATCAAATCATAATCAACTACGGGAAGCAGTAGTAATGTAAAAGAGTAGTGAAAACGTTATAAGAAATTTTAAAAATACAATTAAAATGATGGGCCAGTGCTAGATCATATAATAGGAAAATATGTAGTGACTTATGTACTTGGCCTCAATAATCTGATATCAATACTTTTTATTAGAGGAATACACAGCACTCCTGTACTTGGTGTAGTTTTTTACACGTAAGTGTTTTTTGGAGGATCAAGAGACTCGGTCGAGTCTCGCGCCAAATACAGGCAGTCGGCTGTACAGGGCACAGCTCGCCGAGACTCTTTACTTGAGTCAACTCTTATACCTGTGTTTGGAACGAAATATCTTATTAACCGCTATACATGAGAAAAAGTTATTGATACATTCACTATAGGAATTGAGGGTCCTGAATTGATTGCCACCACGTTCAATACGATTAGTATACGAGATCAGGGCGTATTGAGATGGCGAGCGAGATGATTTTATTTCAGTTCCGTCGTCGTCGTCGTCGTCGTCGTCGTCGTCGTCGTCGTCGTCGTCGTCGTCGTCGTCGTCGTCGTCGTCTTCGCACGTCCATCGCATTTTTTACACGACAGATGGCGCTGACTGCTGTGCCTTCTTTACCTATTTGTACTCTGTATGGTGTTAGTAATTTACGAATACACAACACAATCAAATACATTTTATACGTGAAGCTACCGTTCATACCGAATTTCCAGTTAGTATAAGACTGCTTTCACAACAGTATAGAATAATTCAGTTTTTAATAGCATTCATGTGCTGCGCGCGTATATGGGTGTATGTATATGTGTGCTTCGGCATAGTTCCTCGTATTGTAGGTGACAGTTTTTAGAGATACAGGATGAACAGGTGTTCCGCTTCGTAGTTTTCTGTATCTAGGTGTCGGACGTAGAAGTCCAGGGTGTCCAGCCTTTCCGCTTCGTAGTTTCCTGTGTCCAGGTGTCGGATGTGGAACTTCAGGGTGTCCAGGTATTCCGCTTTGTAGTTTTCTGTATCTAGGTGTCGGATGTGGAAGTCCAGGGTGTCCAGGTATTCCGCTTCGTAGTTTTCTGTATCTAGGTGCCGGATGTGGAAGTTCAGGGTGTCCAGGTATTCCGCTCCGTAGTTTTCTGTATCTAGGTGCCGGATGTGGAAGTTCAGGGTGTCCAGGTATTCCGCTTCGTAGTTTTCTGTATCTAGGTGTCCGATGTGGAAGCCCAGGGTGTCCAGGTATTCCGCTTCGTAGTTTTCTGTATCTAGGTGTCGGATGTGGAAGTCCAGGGTGTCCAGGTATTCCGCTTCGTAGTTTTCTGTATCTAGGTGTCGGATGTGGAAGTCCAGGGTATCCAGGTATTCCGCTTCGTAGTTTTCTGTATCTAGGTGCCGGATGTGGAAGTTCAGGGTGTCCAGGGATTCCGCTCCGTAGTTTTCTGTATCTAGGTGCCGGATGTGGAAGTTCAGGGTGTCCAGGTATTCCGCTCCGTAGTTTCCTGCATCGAGGTGTCCGATGTGGATGTTCAGGTTGTCCAGGTATTCCGCTTCGTAGTTTTCTGTATCTAGGTGTCGGATGTGGAAGTCCAGGGTGTCCAGGTATTCCGCTTCGTAGTTTTCTGTATCTAGGTGTCGGATGTGGAAGTCCAGGGTGTCCAGGTATTCCGCTTCGTAGTTTTCTGTATCTAGGTGTCGGATGTGGAAGTTCAGGGTGTCCAGTTATTCCGCTCCGTAATTTCTTGTTTCTAGGTACTGGATGTAGAAGTCCAGGGTGTCCAGGTATTCCGCTTCGTAGTTCTTTGTATCTAGGTGTCGGATGTGGAATTCCAGGGTGTCCAGGTATTCCGCTCCGTAGTTTTCTGTATCTAGGTGTCGGATGTGGAAGTCCAGGGTGTCCAGGTATTCCGCTTCGTAGTTTTCTGTATCTAGGTGTCGGATGTGGAAGTCCAGGGTGTCCAGGTATTCCGCTTCGTAGTTTTCTGTATCTAGGTGTCGGATGTGGAAGTTCAGGGTGTCCAGTTATTCCGCTCCGTAATTTCTTGTTTCTAGGTACTGGATGTAGAAGTCCAGGGTGTCCAGGTATTCCGCTTCGTAGTTCTTTGTATCTAGGTGTCGGATGTGAAAGTTCAGGGTGTCCAGGTGTTCCGCTCCGTAGTTTCTTGTATCTAGGTGTCGGACGTAGAAGTCCAGAAAAGTGTGCAACAAGCTTTGGCGCTTCGCTCAAACTATAGTATCCTCTTTGATGTTCGCACGGCCTGAGGTACAAGGCCTGAAATAATGCAGCACACTCTCCTCTCTTACGTTTACCACACGGCTTCAACAAGCTGGACACCATTAACGACGCTTATATGCATTGAAGATTACATTTTCTTTAAAAATTTGTACATGTCTTTATGCATTTCTGGAAAAAGGGACTTACAAATTAAATTTATGTGCCATTAAACATTTTCGACACCGCAATATATTTTTCTGATTAGCAACATCATAATGCATTTACATTTTATATCTGTGACAATATAGATTTCAGTGCTTAATACTGCTATGTCCCGTTGAACAACAAAAACTTGTGATACCCCCAAAAAACACTTACGTGTAAAAAACTACGCCAAGTACAGGACTGCTGTGTATTCCTCTAATAAAAAGTATTGATATCAGATTATTGAGGCCAAGTACATAAGTCACTACATGTTTGCCTATTATATGATCTAGCACTGGCCCATCATTTTAATTGTATTTTAAAAATTTCCTATAACGTTTTCACTACTCTTTTACATTACTACTGTTTCTCGTAGTTGATTATGAATTAATGATTATTTACTAATTAATAAAACTTTAGCTGATTCCTTATCGAGTACTACTTGGCGGGTCCGTGCCAGTAATTCCAAAGTACTTACTTTGAACGTGCTAATAGTATCCTAAAATTATATGTTTGTTATTAAGATTTTACCGTGATTATTATTAACGAGTTATCGTTAATAAGCTCTATATAGAAAGTTGACATTGGTTTTGAGATTAATAACTGGCATAATGAACGCAAATTTATATCAAGAAATGCATGGACCCGCCAAGTAGTACTCGATAAGGAATCAGCTAAAGTTTTATTAATTATTAAATAATCATTAATTCATAATCAACTACGAGAAACAGTAGTAATGTAAAAGAGTAGTGAAAACGTTATAGGAAATTTTAAAAATACAATTAAAATGATGGGCCAGTGCTAGATCATATAATAGGCAAACATGTAGTGACTTATGTACTTGGCCTCAATAATCTGATATCAATACTTTTTATTAGAGGAATACACAGCACTCCTGTACTTGGCGTAGTTTTTTACACGTAAGTGTTTTTTGGGGGATTACATATACCTGGCTATCATTACTGTGGACCCGGTACAAAACTAGCGAAAAGACTCGCACGAGGTGTTTTGAGTATTATCCCCTCGGCGCACCTTGCAATGAGCACGATATTGCGTACTCGAGGAATCAGGAAAACCTAGAACATAGAGGGGCGGCTGACAGGATACTTGCCGACAAAGCTTGGAAACGTGTCTTCGCGAAGGACGCGAGCATCGGTGAGAAAGCAGCTGCCTGGTCTGTAGCGAACATAATGAACACTAAATCAAAATTCGGTATGGGTATTACGAAAAAGAAGAAGAAGCCTAAGAAGAAGATAACGCTGAGAAAAGTTATCGAAGCAGCCAAACGATCGATGACACAAAGCAACGATGCACAGGCAGTAATTCAGTCTGCTCTTAAGGGTGCACAAACAGTTGTCAAGCAGGCTGGTGGAAAGAAGAATATACGTGCACCACGTGTTCTACCCGTACCATCCAAAGTTGGAGGTTTCCTGCCGTTTCTCGTCCCTATGTTTGCGGGTCTGAGCGCTGCTGGAGCGTTAGCAGGAGGTGCAGCAGGTATAGCCAAAGCCGTGAACGATGCCAAGGCAACCAAGGAACAATTGAAGGAAAGCCAACGACATAATAATGCGATGGAATCCATCGCGCTAGGCAAAGGACTGTACTTGAAACCCCATAAGAAGGGACTGGGCATTCATCTTAAGCCAAAAAACTTGAAGTGAAACTACCACGTCGAGCGTTAACTGATGCAGATCTACTCAAGTACGCCAGGCTCATGAACATTCCACATTTTCGTGGAATTTTTATACGGAATACTATGCCAAAAGGTGGATCGTACAAATACGAATCGGCAATCGTCGATTTCGACGATGAGGATGGTTCCGGAACACACTGGGTCGCCTAAATGAAGAAAAAAGACTCAGTAATTTATTTTGATAGTTTCGGTAATCTTCGCCCCCCACTAGAACTCATTAGGTATCTTGGCGTTGGGTAGTGTAAAATATAATTATGAACGGTATCAGAACTATGATACTTTCGAATGTGGTCACTTGTGTCTCAAGTTCTTATGTGGACAGTTAAACCGTAAGAATAAGTATCGTCTATATAAACATGCTGCATAATGTCATATCGTTAGTCAAGTGTTTGCATTCATGGAAGATTCATTCACGTTAACTTTATCAGGCAATTCTTGTATACTCGAAGCCCAGTACTTTCCCCCAATTGAACTTTCTCGAGATAAAAATCATGCTCTGGGGCTCATCGAATTATTAACCTTTAATTCGATTCCTAACGTGGACACTGGTTACAACAAGTTCTACGTGGGTGATGAAGTTATCGTTATACCCATTGGTAGCTACGAGATAGAGGATATCGAGAACTATGTGCAGAGTGCGTTGATAGATAAAAATATCCTAATTAGTATTAACAAGGGGAGTACACCAACTGGGGGTCACGGATTCGGATGAAATTTATCAGGAATGTAGTATAGCATCCCGAGAGAAGGGTGCTCAAGCCATACGACCCAACGTTGAGTTATAAGCCGAAAAAAGCGATTTAAAATGTGGCGTGTCATGTGTACTAGTTGTGTTACGTTGAAATTTCAAGTAGTGCTGCAGCGCAAGGCTAGAGTTTCAGACTACCACGCTGACGACACGCGTTCGATCCCTGTCCGTGAACTATTGATTTTTTTTTTCATTCATGCACAACATAAAATACTTTGTCATAGTATATATTTTTTAAAAATAATTGATCACGAAATGAGTAATAACAACAAAAATTGTGTATCTCTAAAGAGTGATGAAAATGATGATGCTGATGATATATAAAATAATAATTATAAGTTATGCGATAATAAATGCTTTATACACAATTTTTGTTGTCTTACTCATTTCGTGATCAATTATTTTTAAAAAATATATACTATGACAAAGTATTTTATGTTGTGCATGAATGAAAAAAAAATCAATAGTCCACGGACAGGGATCGAACGCGTGTCGTCAGCGTGGTAGTCTGGCACTTTAGTCTTGCGCTGCGGCACTACTTGAAATTTCAACGTAACAGAACTAGTACACATGACACGCCACATATTTTAAATCGCTTTCTTCGGCTTATAACTCAACGTTGGGTCGTATGGCTTGAGCACCCTTCTCTCGGGATGCTATACTACATTCTTGATAAATTTCTTTCGAATCCGTGACCCCCAGTTGGTGTACTCCCCTTGTAAGCCTAACAATAATACCCTGTGCAGCGAAATTAAGTGTAACCGTGAAATCAATTTTCAACCTGATGATTCGATTGGTCGATTGTTGGGTTTTACTCAACGCGTTCTGGAACCTAATAAATTACATACATCCGATGTACCTGTAGCCATTCTCAAGGTGAACGCCTTGCGAGTCGAATGCAACATTACTACAGGCGCTTACATAAACGAACGTAAGGTACATACCATCCACGAATTCTTTACGGTTGTACCACCAGGATATAAGATTATAGAGGTGCCGTCGCACGTCATTTACCTCCCAGTATCGAGCAAGACAATAGATCACCTACAGCATCGAATAGTCGATCAGGACGGAGACTTGGTGAATTTTCAAGGAGAAATCATAACGATAAGACTACACGTGAAATCCATGTGATAATGGGAATCGTGTATAACCGAAAGATTGGTAGTGGTTATAATAGCGGCTATAATAATGAACCGATATGTCTAAAAGGAATCAGCCATCGTCCGCGCTGCAAAGCGTTAACACCTCAAAACGTGTTATTTCTGAGAAATCTGAGGCTCAAGGTCACACCAGTCGGAAGAGGAAACTAAATAGTTCATTCTGCTGCTGCATTATTTTTAACCGGTGATTACCATGGAGGAAGAAACTTTAAATATTCGAACACCAATCACCTTCGATGAGTCTATAGCGCACTACGAAACGCATGCACACCAGCCTTACGCATCGTCAACGTTCAACAACAGTGATGAAATACGAATCTCCGTCCAACATCAAGACTTGTGTTTACTACCGAGTAAAAGTTCGCTGCATGTATACGGAAAGCTCGTGAAGGAAGATGGTTCTACGGCCGTTACAAACACAACCTTGGTTAATAACGGCATTTGTCATCTTTTCGATGAGATTCGTTATGAAATGAATGGTATAGAGATCGATCGAAATAAGAACGTTGGTCTCACGAGTCTCATGAAGGGCTACCTTTCCCTGACTCCTGGTCAACGCTCTGTGATGGATAATGCTGGTTGGATGCAAGGAGAGAAATTGACCTCGATCTCTACTTCAGGATGAATCTTTTGGGATAGTATGCAGTAGTTATCCGTCTTAAGCTAAACGACGTTCCTACTTTACTTCGGGATTCTTGAAGACTATCAGGTGCCCTCATGAGCACCTGTTTCAGAATGAATTGTAAGAAGTCAGAAAGCGTCCTCACAGATATGTAAGGCTGAGTAGAATTAGTAATTGTCGTACCTTGCTCAACGGGATAGGACTTCCTCCTGATCTTGGATGAAACCTCTCCCTTGGAGGTTCTGACTCAGTGAATCCTCTCCCTTGGAGGATTTGAATTAGTAGATCCTCACTCTTGAAGAATATGACTTGAGGAATGTGAAAAGTGTTCGTAGTAACTTCCCACCAAAATATATTTTTTAACTAAGATATTTATTATAAATGCTGATTAATATAAAGATGGTTATAAGGTGTGTAACGTATTTCTTTTCGAGACCCGACACCGATAGCAAAACTCAGAGAACGAACTATCTTCGAGAACCAACCTACGTTACCTTCGGCCGTCCACCCGTCGTTCGTGCATCCGCAAGCCAGGCGGGCGCCAGTCAATTCTTATTTCACCGGGAACTGACGAGCCGGTATAAACTGGGAGTTGGGGTGGAACAGGCCCAACTCCACCAAGGACGAGAGCTCTGACGGAACCTATCAGACGAGGCGATAGCTTAACGGATCCTTTCGATTTTTGTTGACGCGTGAAATCGAGAAACGCAACCGTAGGTGCTGATCTTTGGGGTCGCGTAAAATCAGCAAACGCAACTGGATACACGAACGGGAGCGGACGGTTACGGAAATGCACGGCCGCTCAGGCTGCTAGGTTTGAGGTAGAGAGGGTCGGAGTACGAGTCCGGCAAATAGTGCGAGGGATAGAGAGCGACGGACCGAGAACGTATCAGAACGAATCTAAACTATCCATCGAGATCCCTTAACCAATTAATAAATTGGAAGACTCACCGGAGCTGATACAGCTAATCCGGGGAGGTCGAGAACTGCATCCCAAGGACACTCGGGTGAGCACTGCACTAAGGCACAGCACTTCACCTCCGTAACACTCACAGGAATTCATAGAATTCCTGGATATCGCGAGAACAACGCGAGAACTGTACGATCCGAGAACTTGCTATACCGGAGCGAAACACGGCAAGAAAAACTATCAACAGATAGCACGGGAGCACGAGCCAGCCCGTGACACCTCGGTCGGTGCCCCGAGACAGACTGCTTTGACAATAGCCAAATCCGAGAACTAATCATTCTGATTGGTCGAGAGCCTTTTAACCGATAACACTTCTATCTCCTTCGAATCGTCCCTTTAAACCAAATCGAGAGCGTTCCTTAACGAATCGGTACGTAATTCTGGAGATCCTCCACGGCCGCTTCCCCAGGGCATCGGGCGACAGCTGGGCACCACATCCTTAACTTGGGCAGGAGGTTCCTCTCCTGCCCTTAACTGTATCAAAACTCTATCTTCGCCCGCTCTACAGCCCTTTGCCCATCTCCAGCGGGGCGCCGGTATTTCACCCGGGCTTCTGCCGGTCCGTGGAGACGTCTCCGTCGGGTACTCTCCTCTGCCGGGCAACTGGGTACGTCGAGACTATCTCCCCACGGCAGATTCGAGCACCTCGACCTCACCTCAACAACAACGAAATCTTCCGAGAGCCTTGACATATCTATGCGAATCAATCCGAGAGCGTAGCTTCTAAGCAGGGTGGCGATCCGAAGAGAACCAGAAATCGAGAACGTTATCTGTATCGGTAACCGGAGCCGCCTTGGAACCGTGATTCGAAAAATCACGTCACAACTCCCCACCTCTTAAGGGTGGTTGAGGCTTAGAGATCGAAACGAGAGCTACTGCAAGCGGATCTGACCGAGAGCTAACTTCCTGATTAGAATATTTTCGTCGGTATTCCGACATATTCGAGAACTTGATTATATAATTTGGTTTCTTTCGATAGCTTATTATTCATTCCCCTGTTTACTGTCGAGAGCTAGATGATGGCGGGGAAGATCGAAAACCAGCCGGAGAAATCTCTCCAGCTCGAGAAAATTTTCTTTTCCGAAATTAATATTTCGGCCGATAGCTTGTCAATTACGACATTTACTAATTTACTTCGTGAACTGTGGTCAGTCAAAACCAGTTTCGATAGCCGGTATTCTTACCCACCGTTATGAGCGAGAGCGAGACAGAGTGAAAACAATAACATTGAGGTAGGTAAGGCGAGAGCTGCCTGACACTTCGTAGGCTTGAGAAGATGTTTAAAGATCACTATTCGAGAACTCGGTAACTAGACCCTTCTGTCCTACTTCCGATCGTGAGCTAGTTCTGGCCCTTAGGCCGTGCTTAAGTTGTGAACTGAAATCGAGAACTGTTTCAGGGACCGAGGTCTCCTGGAACGAGAAAGCAGAATACGATAATCCGAGAGCGAACGATGTCTTACCCACTGGTTACTGTCGAGAGCTATTCAATTAATATTTTGCGGGTAAGCCGGGATCGCGCGAGAGATGTTTACTCTCTCGGCTCGAGAAATGAACTATTATTTTTTTTTTGTAGCGATATCTCTTCGCATGGTCCTCAGACCAAGTGGCGAATTAATTCGAGAGCGGGGAATCGACTTAATTCCTTTCCGAGATCGTTTGCCTCCTTACGCGTGTTTACACGCAAGAGCCTTTTACCTTGTCACGGGTAAACCGAGAGCGGCCCGAGATTTTGTTTTCCTCGGCGTGACAATAATAGTCGAGAACAATAATATCGAGAGCGACTATCCGTTTACAGACAGGAATAATTTCGGTATCTTCGCGCTGGGAATTTTTGTTTTCTTCACCGATTATTCTCGGTGATTCCTTATCCGCGCGCGGCACGAGATCTCACAAGTCTTTTTTTTTCTGTTTCCTGTTCCGAGAGCTGAGGTCGGTTATCCTGGCTGTCGCGAGCTAAGTCTAGAGACCCAGAACTGAATTTATTCTTCTTCGATAGCACGAGGTTCTACCCGCTGGTTACTGTCGAGAGCTAATTTCTTATTTTTCGCGGGTAGACCGAGATCGCGCGGAGGCATTAGCCCTGGCGCTCCGAGAAGGTATAAAGCATAGCTTATTTCGGGAGCCATAACGATAGCGAGCCTTGTTCACCTGCTGTTTACTGCCGAGAACTGATTTAATATGTTTCGCAGGCGAACCGAGAACGCGTGAGAGGTTGATCCTCTCTCGCCCCGAGAAAGTTTTCAACACAGATCGACAATCGGACACTAAACGATGATGACAGGACGCGGACAAACACGAAAGTCGAGAGCGTACGTTACCCTTTAGGGATCTTCGTATTATATCCGAGAGCTGTATTCCGCGAGCTTAATGGCTGTCCATCTTCGCGAGCAGGGCTTGAGGAACCACTTTCCGAAACTCGAGTCCCGTGACTCGCACGTCGCGAACTGAGGCTGGAGGCCTCTGTTTCGAGAGCGGCTGTCCTTTGGCACGCGTATCGCGAACTAAGGGTCCTCGCGGGTCCCTTTGCTTCTCCGAGAACTGTCAGCATGCGAACACACCGGGAGCTAGGACATCAGATCCTTCTGTTTCTTCGAGAGCTGCGCGGTTTCGCGTTTCGCGGATCGAGAACTAGGGCCCATGGTCTGCCCTGTCAACGCGGGCTGCGCGGATTCGCGTTCCATGGTTCATGAGAGAAGGCTTGACGTCCTTCTCTGTAGCGTGAGCTGTGGAATCATAGAGTTCCCGTACCGAAAGCTGGGACTGAAGGTCCCTCCCGTTAGCGAGAGCCGTAGACCTTGCGATCCAGGCACTAAAGGTTGGGACTTTTGGGGTCCCTTCCTTTAACGAGAGCTGAGCGGTCTTTCGACACACATACCAAAGGTTGGGACCTAGGGTCCCTTCCTTTAACGAGAGCAGAGCGGTCTTTCGACACACATAACGAGAGCTAGGCCCGAGAGCCGGTAACGAGAGCAATTGGCCCGAAGGCCAAGTACGAGATCCTGGACTAGGGAGTCCACACCGAGAACTACATCCGGGTCTCCTCAGGGTTTCGGGCAAGCCCTATCCCCGTTGGTTCCCCTGACAGAACCGATAACCGGTGGCTTCGGCGGACCACCGAGGGACACCTTAGGTCCCCTTGGTCTTCGAGACCGAGGTCTCTCCGACCGCAGAGCCTTCAGCTCCTCTCGGGGCACGTTTCGGCCGGCCCGCGGAACGTACGGCCCTCTTTGCCGCCAGCTTTGGCTGCACGAGGGGCATGTAGCCAGAGTCTTTCCCTTCCTTCCGCAGCGGCGGCAGAAGGTGGTCGTTGGTGGGCCGTGCGGGCAATCGGAGTACCGGTGGCCGGTCTCCCCGCAGCTATAACAGGCCCGTTCGATCGCCTTCCTTCGGGCTGGTTGGGGGGCTGCCCCTGGCCGGGAGCCGGTGGTGTTTGGCACCGAGGGGCCCGATGTGCTGGCCGGTTTCCCCCGGACGATGGTCCACTCCGGGGTCTTCGCTGGTGCTGGTTTGGCGGGTCTCGCACGGTCGGTGGGCACCGCGGGTGCCACTACCGCATCCGGAGTGATCCGCTGTTCCCGGACGGTTGGCGCCATCGGTGTCGCAGGAGCTGGTGGTTCGGAAGCGGCGGTGACGGGCTCCGTGTCCTGAGGTGTCCCCGGTTCGGGCTCCATGGCCCCCTGAGCCAGGTCCTCGAGAGTGCCCACAATCGCCTGTTCCGAGGCTGGGTCCTTCGGACCGACGAGGGTGAGCGCTGCGGCACACGCGTGAGCGAGCGCTTCTCGCGTCGATAGCTCGTCTGCCGGTCTCTCCCTGATGGTGGTCGTTGCTCGCAACATCTCGTCGAACCAGGAGTCGCTCGTATCCTCCTGGTCGACCACGTCCATCTCCTCCTCCTCTGTGATGGGGCTGTTAGGTGCGTCCATTTCTTCGCGAGAGCTCGTCTTCGTGTTCCAAGTCGACTGTCCTGAGTGGTCGTTCGGGACGAAGTGACCGAGAGCTTGCCGATTTCGGCTGTCGCTAACCAGGACTCTAGGGTAGGGGGTCCTTCGAAATCTTCTGAAAAACTTGTTTTTCAGAATTCGGGAACCGTTTCGATAACCGTCTTCGTAGGAACAATGCCTCGGTGACCGATAGGGTCACCCGGGTATGACAACTCGAGGAGCGTCACAAGCGGGGAACGAGAACGCGACTTTTCAAAGTCGAAGATTCCCGGAGGGGAATATTCGCGACCGTTTACCGTGTTTAGCCTAAGCTTCACAATAAAGAGGTAACCTTGCTGTCACCTTGGGGTAACCGCGTCGAGAACGTCACCGATGGGTGGGGATCGCGAGAGGAGGAAATTTGAAATTTCCTCACCGAGAACTTTTCGATAACTGGCGATTTTTTTTTTGCTTTCGCAAGACGATAGCCTGATGCAAGAAAGTGCATCGGAATTTTTCTAGGGTTCGAGAACTACAGCAGATCGGGGACCGATCGCCGAACGAGCGTGACCGCTTCGGGATCTACGAAGAATCATCGTAACCGGGAGCATAGGTCGCGAACGAGACGTGCTCGGGAGCATCTCTTCGCGAGCAAAAGTAGTCGAGAGCATACGGTAACACACTATTTGCTGGCTGGCCCCACGTTGGGCGCCATTTGTAACGTATTTCTTTTCGAGACCCGACACCGATAGCAAAACTCAGAGAACGAACTATCTTCGAGAACCAACCTACGTTACCTTCGGCCGTCCACCCGTCGTTCGTGCATCCGCAAGCCAGGCGGGCGCCAGTCAATTCTTATTTCACCGGGAACTGACGAGCCGGTATAAACTGGGAGTTGGGGTGGAACAGGCCCAACTCCACCAAGGACGAGAGCTCTGACGGAACCTATCAGACGAGGCGATAGCTTAACGGATCCTTTCGATTTTTGTTGACGCGTGAAATCGAGAAACGCAACCGTAGGTGCTGATCTTTGGGGTCGCGTAAAATCAGCAAACGCAACTGGATACACGAACGGGAGCGGACGGTTACGGAAATGCACGGCCGCTCAGGCTGCTAGGTTTGAGGTAGAGAGGGTCGGAGTACGAGTCCGGCAAATAGTGCGAGGGATAGAGAGCGACGGACCGAGAACGTATCAGAACGAATCTAAACTATCCATCGAGATCCCTTAACCAATTAATAAATTGGAAGACTCACCGGAGCTGATACAGCTAATCCGGGGAGGTCGAGAACTGCATCCCAAGGACACTCGGGTGAGCACTGCACTAAGGCACAGCACTTCACCTCCGTAACACTCACAGGAATTCATAGAATTCCTGGATATCGCGAGAACAACGCGAGAACTGTACGATCCGAGAACTTGCTATACCGGAGCGAAACACGGCAAGAAAAACTATCAACAGATAGCACGGGAGCACGAGCCAGCCCGTGACACCTCGGTCGGTGCCCCGAGACAGACTGCTTTGACAATAGCCAAATCCGAGAACTAATCATTCTGATTGGTCGAGAGCCTTTTAACCGATAACACTTCTATCTCCTTCGAATCGTCCCTTTAAACCAAATCGAGAGCGTTCCTTAACGAATCGGTACGTAATTCTGGAGATCCTCCACGGCCGCTTCCCCAGGGCATCGGGCGACAGCTGGGCACCACATCCTTAACTTGGGCAGGAGGTTCCTCTCCTGCCCTTAACTGTATCAAAACTCTATCTTCGCCCGCTCTACAGCCCTTTGCCCATCTCCAGCGGGGCGCCGGTATTTCACCCGGGCTTCTGCCGGTCCGTGGAGACGTCTCCGTCGGGTACTCTCCTCTGCCGGGCAACTCGGTACGTCGAGACTATCTCCCCACGGCAGATTCGAGCACCTCGACCTCACCTCAACAACAACGAAATCTTCCGAGAGCCTTGACATATCTATGCGAATCAATCCGAGAGCGTAGCTTCTAAGCAGGGTGGCGATCCGAAGAGAACCAGAAATCGAGAACGTTATCTGTATCGGTAACCGGAGCCGCCTTGGGACCGTGATTCGAAAAATCACGTCACAGGTGGTAATACTGTAGAATTACTTTCACAGAGATTTGCTTAATAATGCTCTATGGCTTTTGACTACCGACAATACTGCTTGATGTGGAATCACTGACTGAGCTCACTGTACTATGCACTGGTCTTCACTGTACTATTCGCTCCTAATTGCGCTTGCTATTTTATATTGTTTTTGAACAAAGCCTCTCTCTAGAGTTGGGAAGCTCGAAGTGGCGTGATGGTTGAATCTATCTTCTTTATGGCATTACGTTACATAGGCTTTTTCTGTTTATTTGATTGTCGATATCTTATTTATTTTATGGTTTCCTGAGCGATAAACTTGTCTTAACTATATGATATATCTTATTTCTTACTTGAGGTTAAACAATCTGTTATATCTAAAGGAAACATCCTGTGAGATTAATTATATCGAGTCTATTAGTCATGCCCTTGTCCTTGATCTTGGTTAATTTAGCAACTCGCGGACCTCTGTCGCAGGTAATCATTGGGTTCTCGTCCATGTTCTGTTTGTTCAGTTTGTTCCGTTTGTCCTGTTTGTTCTGTTTGTTCCTCATCCCACGATTTGTCAAATGGGATGTGCCCCCATGCTCCGTCCAATGTGGTCGTTGGTGGGCTATTCGGCGGGTCGTACCAGGATGGCGACTCCAATGTTGGCGAATAACACTGCCCACTGCCTTGTCCCTCTTCTTGCTCCTCAGTTGAGCTCTCACTTATCTCTACTATTTCGGAGCTATCGTTACACCATACTGAGAAAGAATGATTTCCTCGCCTATGGTTCACTAATTGTCATCGATTGCTTCAACGAAAATGAGTCGCCGAAATTTGAACCAGTCGACGTTCGTCTCGAATTCGAGGCAGACCAAAATTTCCCCTCCGAAACATCAGTGTTCTGTTTAATTCTACATGATCGAATAGTAGAATATAATCCCATTAGTGGTGGAGTGAAAAAATGAGTATAAAAACCCTACGATCATCTTAATGCAAGCAGTCTGTCACAATGGAGTTCATCGTGGACGTACAAGGTTTCAAGAAACCCTCGGACGAGTTTGTCTTGAAGGAGCTGTTTGTGATTGGAGTGGGTAGCGATTTCTCTGAGCCTGCGACGTTTCTGTTTCAACCACCATGTCCATGGAGCTCTCTTCCGGCGAAATACAAGTGCATGAATTTGTGGTTACAACGCAACTTTCATGGTATCTCTTGGAACTCCGGCGATACATCTTACAACCAAGCCAGAAATATTCTTCGAGTTATTTTACGAGATGTTACCAGAATTTATGTAAAAGGATTGGAAAAGAAAAATTGGTTGGAGAATTTTATGGGGCAATCGTTAAACATTGTGAACTTGGGAGATCTGGGCTGCCCTTCGCTGCAAAAATTGAGAAAAAATTCACTTACCCTATGTACGCACCACCATGCTCCGCATTTCAATTGTGCGATGGAAAATGTCAAATCGTTAAGGACTTGAATGATGGAATGTATATTTTTTGATTAAGAATAAAGTGTGTATATGAAAGAAATAAACAGTTGTATTTTTTTATCACTTACGTGGCAATTTATTTAAATCATAAGTATGAACGTATACAAATATCGAAATTCCATGAGGTTGAACTTCCCACCCAGGTAACGCATACAAAGCCGATTCTCAGCGGTATCCAAAACCATCCGTTGAAAGAAATCCTCATCGTCCGTCAGAACCCTCGAGATCCTTGTTGGCAGGAATACTGAGAAGCTATTCTCCACGTCAACGATGTGTCTTGCTCCAAATTTCGTTTGAATTTTCCTTATGCTGGTAATCTTGTATTATTTTTCAATCTCCAATTCCGATAATTTTTTCGTTGGTAGGAAACCCTCCAGACGCGCCACTTTGGTAATTTTTGAGAAGTCCATTTTCGCACAGGTTGAATTAAATCTTCTTCTCAAATCTATTCTTACTTTCAGTTCACGTTCTTTCTCCAAACTCGACGAATTGCGACAGTAAACTAATGAAAGAGCACCAAGCTCTTCCTTATATAGAGGACACTCTTCTTCTTCTTAAGAATGTGAAGGAATTTTAATTAAGTAAACAATTCATGGATCTACTACAAAGGTTTGCTCAATTCTTTGGCATTAAAAATCCACCGTCTCGGTGCACAATTCCTCTCGAATAAATAGTGCACATTAAATTATTGTAAACAATTTTTCGGTAACGTACAAAGGGTACTTTTGAAATGTCCTTTGATTTTACCGTCTCCCCAAGGTCACTGTATCGTAGCGGAACTTGCTAAATTCTTTGGCATCAAAGATCCACCGTCTCGATGCGCAATTCTTCTCGAATAAATAGTGCACATTAAATTATTGTAAACAATTTTTTCGGCAACGTACAATGGGTTATTCGACACCTCCTTTGATTTTTACCGTCTCTCCAAGGTCACTGTATCGTAGCGGAACGATAGAGGTGAAGAAGGCGGAGGAGGAACAGGGGGGTTATGACGATGATGATGAAATGTCATCGAAATTCTTCGGTGACATACGAAGGGTCATTCTTGATCTCCACCGACTCTACATGCTAGTCTGCGGGGAAGTGTAAAGGGTAGGAGCTGCCTCGGGATCGCAAGTACAAAATTCGATAACGTACAAAAGGTCAATGTACTCCATTACGTCTAATGTAAAATTCTTAAAATCTGCCATAATATTTCTGAAATCTACCGCAAAATCCCTGACACCTGACGTAAAATTAGGGCCCCCTTCCGATGACGTCAGCCGATGAAGGGGTCGGCGACGTCGACTACAACGCGCGCGTGCAGCACCCTCTTCAAAAAAAATTCCAGAGCCGTCGTTAAGCAGAAATTTTTAATAGGGGGCCTAATCACCCTAACTTACCATACACAGGGGGCGCCAACGTCGCTAACCTAGGGGGCCCCAACGTCGCTAACTTAGCACGGATGAGAACCCACAGGTCGATAATATGTCGGTGCAGGAATCTTGATCCGGAACTCTCCTTGTATAACTACTTACATCTGATTAGAAATTTTTAGTTTCATACATTTTTGAGTAGCCTGATTCAATTTAGTCAATTTTTTTATTCATCCCTACGGAAAGATAATTTTATTTTTAATATTTCGAACTATCAGTATGTTCTACCTCGACGTAATTTTCTGATAATTCGATGTATTAAAAATGTTGTCTTTCCGTAGCCATGAATGATAAAAATTAAATGACAAAAAATCCCTAATCAGATACATTATTTGTTTCATTTCACCATAGAAAATAATTGGTTCTTTTTTATATGCTCATAATTATTTGTATGCCCGAGATTTATAAATGCATTTTTGTTTTTGGTAATTTTCCGTAATGCGTTCTTTATCCGTCTAAATATTATGTATGCTATTAAAACATGAAACAGCGTAACATAAGTGTTTGTCACAGGTAGGCTCTCGGGAAGAAGAAACGTTCGCTGATTCATGTACCAATTTATTGAATGTGTACGATGTAATATAATACAACATTTGTTGACTAATATAATCATATATTTAATGAATCTTCAGTTAACTAGGTGAACCAATAAGTATAATTGATAATTAAGAAAAGAAAAAAAAAAGGATGAGTCGTGAGTTCCGAACTCGAGACTCTCGGACGTTAATCCAGCACCAAGTACGTGTGCTACCGAGCCATTGTGCTATATAAATTGGAAAATTTATATTTGTGTAATTACCCACTTACAAGGGTTTGTTTAAAATTTTATTTGTTCACTCTATTTTTTACAAAGCTTCGTATGGATATTAAGGGAATTAACATCGGCAGAATTTACTACCTCATTACTACGGTTTATGTAATATGCAGTAAGAAAGGGTGGATAGAAATCTCCCTATTTGAGTGTTCACCTGGTTTAAAATTGTGGATCTCGAGGAACACACGAATTCATTCGACCAATCAAAAACGTGGAACTAGTTCGAAAGTCTCGTTCAGGTGGCGCGTCGATGCGCCAAAACACAGGTCCAGATTCTCACACGTAGTATTACTATATACAGGGTGTTCGTTATGAAACGCACTGTAGTAACACCATTACATTCCTTTTCAAATTCTAATGAACACGTGTATTTTCATTTTTTATTTCATATATCAAAATTTCGAGATAATCAAGGTTGAAGTTGCAGTAATGCGACCAATTAGAACGCGTTTAAACGGAGCGTAGATGACGTCGCGAGCCAGCCCGCAAGGCCTGCTTACAGTAGGCCAATAACACTAAAAGTATCGTCTCTTGTATTTTACTCAATTACATGCAGATAAACAGGGACACTACGACGATACTCTTAGTGTTATTGGTCTACTGTAAGCAGGCCTTGCGGGCTGGCTCGCGACGTCATCTACGCTCCGTTTAAACGCGTTCTAATTGGTCGCATTACTGCAACTTCAACCTTGATTATCTCGAAATTTTGATATATGAAATAAAAAATAAAAATACACGTATTCATTAGAATTTGAAAAGGAATGTAACGGTGTTACTACAGTGCGTTTCATAACGAACACCCTGTATACTCGACCAATAAAAAATGTGGAACTGCTTCGAGGGCCCTCCGCTAAGGTGGCTCGCCGAAACCAGAGTAAAATTGAGACCACCAAGAACAGGCCGATTGGCAATCTGCCTACTCATCTCTGGTAGTACTAGTAGCAGTAGCAGCAGTGGCAACAGTAGCAGCAGTGGCAGCAGTGGCAGCAGTCGTAGTAGTAGTAGTAGTAGTAGTAGTAGTAGTAGGAGAGGCGTTCAGTCGCTTCTTCGGTAGAGCAGAGTAGCAGTCTTTTTGAATTGCCTACAAATAAGCGTAAACGCTATATTAAATTATAATGCTAAAAAGCAAAACAGAAAGAAAAAATGTTTTAAACTTACTGTGGATATTAGATCCTTACTATTTAGATTTTTTTTCAGTTTATACATCCTCAAAAATAAGTAGTGGTGATGTGTTTGCTCTTCTATCGTCATCGGGGTACTGAACAGGTGCTGTGTGGATGGATCATGGAGAGTCATTCAGTCCAACTTCATTAGTTGACAACATTTCGTCATAAATGTTCAACTGACGTGTGTCGTGCCTTTTCATCCGTCTATCTAGCCATTAAGAGCTTGTAAAAGTCTGCCTATTGCCAGGAAACAATTTCACGAGAGTCATAGCCTGTAAAATTAGGATTAAAGAAGAGAGAGAGAAGAAATGTTATTTTTGCAAATATCTGTTCGCAATATGATTCATTAAAAGTTCATTAAAGGTCCTGCAAATACCGCCATATTCGACAAATGTTGATTTGAAAACAAAACATACATACCTGTTACGGGCAGTCTCTTTTCGCTGATTCGAGTAAATCATAAGAATAAAGTCGTATTTATTTTATCATACTCTGCTGGTTTCATCGTTTTACGAGTTTTCATTGCACCACAGAATTAGGTCGTAAATCGTTCCAAATTAGCTTGATTCTGACGCCAATCCCCTACAGTGGTCTCTGCAATTCCATAACCGACTGCGACATTGCGAATAATTTCGCCCCAATCAAATCTTTTTACTACTTGTAACTTCTGTTCTACACTCACTATAATCTTTTTCCTTTTTTGAATCATCACGATGTTCTACTATTGACTTCAGGATTGGAACTGTTCCATTAATAACTCGCAATATAAGAACGAAACTGGCTCATGCAAGTGTATGCCTGTAAGAAATAATCCCCCAAAAAACTATTACGTGTAAAAAACTACGCCAAGTACAGGAGTGCTGTGTATTCCTCTAATAAAAAGTATTGATATCAGATTATTGAGGCCAAGTACATAAGTCACTACATGTTTGCCTATTATATGATCTAGCACTGGCCCATCATTTTAATTGTATTTAAAAAAATTTCCTATAACGTTTTCACTACTTTTTTACATTACTACTGTTTCTCGTAGTTGATTATGAATTAATGATTATTTAATAATTAATAAAACTTTAGCTGATTCCTTATCGAGTACTACTTGGCGGGTCCGTGCATTTCTTGATATAAATTTGCGTTCATTATGCTAGTCATTAAGCTCAAAACCAATGTCAACTTTCTATATAGAGCTTATTAACGATAACTCGTTAATAATAATCACAGTAAAAGCTTAATAACAAACATATAATTTTAGGATACTATTAGTACGTTCAAAGTAAGTACTTTGGAATTTCTGGCACGGACCTGCCAAGTAGTACTCGATAAGGAATCAGCTAAAGTTTGATTAATTATTAAATAACCATTAATTCATAATCAACTACGAGAAACAGTAGTAATGTAAAAGAGTAGTGAAAACGTTATAGGAAATTTTTAAAATACAATTAAAATGATGGGCCAGTGCTAGATCATATAATAGGCAAACATGTAGTGACTTATGTACTTGGCCTCAATAATCTGATATCAACACTTTTTATTAGAGGAATACACAGCACTCCTGTACTTGGCGTAGTTTTTTACACGTAAGTGTTTTTTGGGGGATATCACAAGTTTTTGTTGCTCAACGGGACATAGAAGCTCTAAGCACTGAAATCTATATTGTCACAGATATAAAATGTAAATGCATTATGATGTTGCTAATCAGAAAAATATATTGCGTTGTCGAAAATGTTTAATGCCATATAAATTTAATCTGTAAGTCCCTCTTTCTAGAAATGCATAAAGACATACAAATTTTTAAAGAAAATGTAATCTTCTATGCATATAAGCGTCATTAATGGTGTGGTAAAGCCGTGTGGTAAACGTAAGACAGTAGAGTGTGCTGGATTATTTACGTACCTCAGGCCGTGCGAACATCAGAGAGGATACTATAGTTTGAGCGAAGCACCAAAGCTTGTTGCACACTTTTCTGGACTTCTACGTCCGACACCTAGATACAAGAAACTACCGAGCGGAATACCTGGACACCCTGGACTTCCACATCCAACACCTGGGCACAGGAAACTACGAAGCGGAATACCTGGACACCCTGGACTTCCACATCCGACACCTAGATACAGAAAACTACGAAGCGGAATACCTGGACACCCTGGACTTCCATATCCAGTACCTAGATACAAGAAACTACGAAGCGGAATACCTGGACATCCTGGACTTCCACATCCAGTACCTAGATACAAGAAACTATGGAGCGGAACACCTGGACACCCTGAACTTCCACATCCGACACCTGGACACAGGAAACTACGGAGCTGAATACCTGGACACCCTGGACTTCCACATCCGACACCTAGATACAGAAAACTACGAAGCGGAATACCTGGACACCCTGGACTTCCATATCCAGTACCTAGATACAAGAAACTACGAAGCGGAATACCTGGACATCCTGGACTTACACATCCAGTACCTAGATACGAGAAACTATGGAGCGGAACACCTGGACACCCTGAACTTCCACATCCGACACCCAGATACAGAAAACTAGGAAGCGGAATACCTGGACACCCTGGAATTCCACATCCAGTACCTAGATACAAGAAACTACGAAGCGGAATACCTGGACATCCTGGACTTCCACATCCGACACCTGGACACAGGAAACTACGGAGCGGAACATCTGAACACCCTGAACTTCCACATCCGACACCTGGACACAGGAAACTACGGAGCGGAATACCTGGACACCCTGGACTTCCACATCCGACTCCTAGATACAGAAAACTATGAAGCGGAATACCTGGACACCCTGGACTTCCACATCAGAAACCTGGACACAGGAAACTACGGAGCTGAATACCTGGACACCCTGGACTTCCACATCCGACACCTAGATACAGAAAACTACGAAGCGGAATACCTGGACACCCTGGACTTCCACATCCAGTACCTAGATACAAGAAACTACGAAGCGGAATACCTGGACACCCTGGACTTCCACATCCGACACCTGGACACAGGAAACTACGGAGCGGAACATCTGAGCACCCTGAACTTCCACATCCGACACCTAGATGCAGGAAACTACGGAGCGGAATACCTGGACACCCTGGACTTCCACATCCGACACCTAGATACAGAAAACTATGAAGCGGAATACCTGGACACCCTGGACTTCCACATCCAGTACCCAGATACAAGAAACTACGAAGCGGAATACCTGGACATCCTGGACTTCCACATCCGACACCTGGCCACAGGAAACTACGGAGCGGAACATCTGGGCACCCTGAACTTCCACATCCGACACCTGGACACAGGAAACTACAGAGCGGAATACCTGGACACCCTGGACTTCCACATCCGACACCTAGATACAGAAAACTATGAATCGGAATACCTGGACAGGTTTGCGGACGTTTTTTCGAAAACCATTTTTTCGACGGACTTTTTTTCGAAGAACTTTTTTCGAACGGACGATTTTTCGAAAACTTTTTTTTCGAAAGGACGTTTTTTCGAAAGTTTTTTTTTCGAACGGACGTTTTATCGAAAACTATTTTTTTCGAAAACCTTTTTTTCGCAATACCTTTTTTTCGAAAGGACGTTTTTTCGAAAATTTTACGAACGTTTTCTAAAAAAAAAAACTAGACCTTCGGACATGTAGCATTGGAATTCTAACCTAATCTAACCTAACCATTTTATTTCAAAAAAACGTCCTTTCGAAAAAAAAGTTTTCGAAAAAAGGTCCATTCGAAAAAACGTCCTTTCGAAAAAAGTAGTTTTCGAAAAAACTTCCGTTCGAAAAAAAGATTTTCGAAAAAACGTCATTTCGAAAAAAAAGTTTTCGAAAAAACGTCATTTCGAAAAAAAAGTTTTCGAAAAAACGTCCGCCGAAAAAACGTCCGTCGAAAAAAAGGTTTCGAAAAAAAATCCGGATACGACCTGGACACCCTGGACTTCCACATCCGACACCTGGACACAGGAAACTACGGAGCTGAATACCTGGACACCCTGGACTTCCACATCCGACACCTGGACACAAGAAACTACGGAGCTGAATACCTGGACACCCTGGACTTCCACATCCGACACCCAGATACAGAAAACTACGAAGCGGAATACCTGGACACCCTGGACTTCCACATCCAGTACCTAGATACAAGAAACTACGAAGCGGAATACCTGGACATCCTGGACTTCCACATCCGACACCTGGACACAGGAAACTACGGAGCGGAACATCTGAACACCCTGAACTTCCACATCCGACACCTGGACACAGGAAACTACGGAGCGGAATACCTGGACACCCTGGTCTTCCACATCCGACACCTAGATACAGAAAACTATGAAGCGGAATACCTCGACACCCTGGACTTCCACATCCAGTACCTAGATACAAGAAACTATGAAGCGGAATACCTGGACATCCTGGACTTCCACATCCGACACCTAGCCACAGGAAACTACGGAGCGGAACATCTGGACACCCTGAACTTCCACATCCAACACCTAGATACAGAAAATTACGAAGCGGAATACCTGGACACCCTGGACTTCCACATCCAGTACCTAGATACAAGAAACTATGGAGCGGAACACCTGGACACCCTGAACTTCCACATCCGACACCTGGACACAGGAAACTACGGAGCTGAATACCTGGACACCCTGGACTTCCACATCCGACACCTAGATACAGAAAACTACGAAGCGGAATACCTGGACACCCTGGACTTCCACATCCAGTACCTAGATACAAGAAACTACGAAGCGGAATACCTGGACATCCTGGACTTCCACATCAGACACCTGGACACAGGAAACTACGGAGCGGAACATCTGAACACCCTGAACTTCCACATCCGACACCTGGACACAGGAAACTACGGAGCGGAATACCTGGACACCCTGGACTTCCACATGCGACACCTAGCTACAGAAAACTATGAAGCGGAATACCTGGACACCCTGGACTTCCACATCCAGTACCTAGATACAAGAAACTACGAAGCGGAATACCTGGACATCCTGGACTTCCACATCCGACACCTAGCCACAGGAAACTACGGAGCGGAACATCTGGACACCCTGAACTTCCACATCCAACACCTAGATACAGAAAACTACGAAGCGGAATACCTGGACACCCTGGACTTCCACATCCGACACCTAGATACAGAAAACTACGAAGCGGAATACCTGGACACCCTGGACTTCCACATCCAGTACCTAGATACAAGAAACTACGAAGCGGAATACCTGGACATCCTGGACTTCCACATCCAGTACCTAGATACGAGAAACTATGGAGCGGAACACCTGGACACCCTGAACTTCCACATCCGACACCTGGACACAAGAAACTACGGAGCTGAATACCTGGACACCCTGGACTTCCACATCCGACACCTGGTCACAGGAAACTACGGAGCGGAATACCTGGACACCCTGGACTTCCACATCCGACACCTAGATACAGAAAACTATGAAGCGGAATACCTCGACACCCTGGACTTCCACATCCAGTACCTAGATACAAGAAACTGCGAAGCGGAATACCTGGACATCCTGGACTTCCACATCCGACACCTAGCCACATGAAACTACGGAGCGGAACATCTGGACACCCTGAACTTCCACATCCAACACCTAGATACAGAAAACTACGAAGCGGAATACCTGGACACCCTGGACTTCCACATCCAGTACCTAGATACAAGAAACTATGGAGCGGAACACCTGGACACCCTGAACTTCCACATCCGACACCTGGACACAGGAAACTACGGAGCTGAATACCTGGACACCCTGGACTTCCACATCCGACACCTGGACACAGGAAACTACGGAGCGGAATACCTGGACACCCTGGACTTCCACATCCGACACCTAGATACAGAAAACTATGAAGCGGAATACCTCGACACCCTGGACTTCCACATCCAGTACCTAGATACAAGAAACTATGGAGCGGAACACCTGGACACCCTGAACTTCCACATCCGACACCTGGACACAGGAAACTACGGAGCTGAATACCTGGACACCCTGGACTTCCACATCCGACACCTAGATACAGAAAACTACGAAGCGGAATACCTGGACAGCCTGGACTTCCACATCCAGTACCTAGATACAAGAAACTACGAAGCGGAATACCTGGACATCCTGGACTTCCACATCCGACACCTGGACACAGGAAACTACGGAGCGGAACATCTGAACACCCTGAACTTCCACATCCGACACCTGGACACAGGAAACTACGGAGCGGAATACCTGGACACCCTGGACTTCCACATGCGACACCTAGCTACAGAAAACTATGAAGCGGAATACCTGGACACCCTGGTCTTCCACATCCAGTACCTAGATACAAGAAACTACGAAGCGGAATACCTGGACATCCTGGACTTCCACATCCGACACCTAGCCACAGGAAACTACGGAGCGGAACATCTGGACACCCTGAACTTCCACATCCAACACCTAGATACAGAAAACTACGAAGCGGAATACCTGGACACCCTGGACTTCCACATCCAGTACCTAGATACAAGAAACTATGGAGCGGAACACCTGGACACCCTGAACTTCCACATCCGACACCTGGACACAGGAAACTACGGAGCTGAATACCTGGACACCCTGAACTTCCACATCCGACACCTGGACACAGGAAACTACGGAGCTGAATACCTGGACACCCTGGACTTCCACATCCGACACCTAGATACAGAAAACTACGAAGCGGAATACCTGGACAGCCTGGACTTCCACATCCAGTACCTAGATACAAGAAACTACGAAGCGGAATACCTGGACATCCTGGACTTCCACATCCGACACCTGGACACAGGAAACTACGGAGCGGAACATCTGAACACCCTGAACTTCCACATCCGACACCTGGACACAGGAAACTACGGAGCGGAATACCTGGACACCCTGGACTTCCACATGCGACACCTAGCTACAGAAAACTATGAAGCGGAATACCTGGACACCCTGGTCTTCCACATCCAGTACCTAGATACAAGAAACTACGAAGCGGAATACCTGGACATCCTGGACTTCCACATCCGACACCTAGCCACAGGAAACTACGGAGCGGAACATCTGGACACCCTGAACTTCCACATCCAACACCTAGATACAGAAAACTACGAAGCGGAATACCTGGACACCCTGGACTTCCACATCCAGTACCTAGATACAAGAAACTATGGAGCGGAACACCTGGACACCCTGAACTTCCACATCCGACACCTGGACACAGGAAACTACGGAGCTGAATACCTGGACACCCTGAACTTCCACATCCGACACCTGGACACAGGAAACTACGGAGCTGAATACCTGGACACCCTGGACTTCCACATCCGACACCTAGATACAGAAAACTACGAAGCGGAATACCTGGACACCCTGGACTTCCACATCCAGTACCTAGATACAAGAAACTACGAAGCGGAATACCTGGACATCCTGGACTTCCACATCCGACACCTGGCCACAGGAAACTACGGAGCGGAACATCTGGACACCCTGAACTTCCACATCCGACACCTAGATACAGAAAACTACGAAGCGGAATACCTGGACACCCTGGACTTCCACATCCAGTACCTAGATACAAGAAACTACGAAGCGGAATACCTGGACATCCTGGACTTCCACATCCAGTACCTAGATACGAGAAACTATGGAGCGGAACACCTGGACACCCTGAACTTCCACATCCGACACCTGGACACAAGAAACTACGGAGCTGAATACCTGGACACCCTGGACTTCCACATCCGACACCCAGATACAGAAAACTACGAAGCGGAATACCTGGACACCCTGGACTTCCACATCCAGTACCTAGATACAAGAAACTACGAAGCGGAATACCTGGACATCCTGGACTTCCACATCAGACACCTGGACACAGGAAACTACGGAGCGGAACATCTGAACACCCTGAACTTCCACATCCGACACCTGGACACAGGAAACTACGGAGCGGAATACCTGGACACCCTGGACTTCCACATGCGACACCTAGCTACAGAAAACTATGAAGCGGAATACCTGGACACCCTGGACTTCCACATCCAGTACCTAGATACAAGAAACTACGAAGCGGAATACCTGGACATCCTGGACTTCCACATCCGACACCTAGCCACAGGAAACTACGGAGCGGAACATCTGGACACCCTGAACTTCCACATCCAACACCTAGATACAGAAAACTACGAAGCGGAATACCTGGACACCCTGGACTTCCACATCCAGTACCTAGATACAAGAAACTATGGAGCGGAACACCTGGACACCCTGAACTTCCACATCCGACACCTGGACACAGGAAACTACGGAGCTGAATACCTGGACACCCTGAACTTCCACATCCGACACCTGGACACAGGAAACTACGGAGCTGAATACCTGGACACCCTGAACTTCCACATCCGACACCTGGACACAGGAAACTACGGAGCTGAATACCTGGACACCCTGGACTTCCACATCCGACACCTAGATACAGAAAACTACGAAGCGGAATACCTGGACACCCTGGACTTCCACATCCAGTACCTAGATACAAGAAACTACGAAGCGGAATACCTGGACATCCTGGACTTCCACATCCGACTCCTGGCCACAGGAAACTACGGAGCGGAACATCTGGACACCCTGAACTTCCACATCCGACACCTAGATACAGAAAACTACGAAGCGGAATACCTGGACACCCTGGACTTCCACATCCAGTACCTAGATACAGAAAACTACGAAGCGGAATACCTGGACACCCTGGACTTCCACATCCAGTACCTAGATACAAGAAACTACGAAGCGGAATACCTGGACATCCTGGACTTCCACATCCGACTCCTGGCCACAGGAAACTACGGAGCGGAACATCTGGACACCCTGAACTTCCACATCCGACACCTAGATACAGAAAACTACGAAGCGGAATACCTGGACACCCTGGACTTCCACATCCAGTACCTAGATACAAGAAACTACGAAGCGGAATACCTGGACATCCTGGACTTCCACATCCAGTACCTAGATACGAGAAACTATGGAGCGGAACACCTGGACACCCTGAACTTCCACATCCGACACCTGGACACAAGAAACTACGGAGCTGAATACCTGGACACCCTGGACTTCCACATCCGACACCTGGTCACAGGAAACTACGGAGCGGAATACCTGGACACCCTGGACTTCCACATCCGACACCTAGATACAGAAAACTATGAAGCGGAATACCTCGACACCCTGGACTTCCACATCCAGTACCTAGATACAAGAAACTGCGAAGCGGAATACCTGGACATCCTGGACTTCCACATCCGACACCTAGCCACATGAAACTACGGAGCGGAACATCTGGACACCCTGAACTTCCACATCCAACACCTAGATACAGAAAACTACGAAGCGGAATACCTGGACACCCTGGACTTCCACATCCAGTACCTAGATACAAGAAACTATGGAGCGGAACACCTGGACACCCTGAACTTCCACATCCGACACCTGGACACAGGAAACTACGGAGCTGAATACCTGGACACCCTGGACTTCCACATCCGACACCTGGACACAGGAAACTACGGAGCGGAATACCTGGACACCCTGGACTTCCACATCCGACACCTAGATACAGAAAACTATGAAGCGGAATACCTCGACACCCTGGACTTCCACATCCAGTACCTAGATACAAGAAACTATGGAGCGGAACACCTGGACACCCTGAACTTCCACATCCGACACCTGGACACAGGAAACTACGGAGCTGAATACCTGGACACCCTGGACTTCCACATCCGACACCTAGATACAGAAAACTACGAAGCGGAATACCTGGACAGCCTGGACTTCCACATCCAGTACCTAGATACAAGAAACTACGAAGCGGAATACCTGGACATCCTGGACTTCCACATCCGACACCTGGACACAGGAAACTACGGAGCGGAACATCTGAACACCCTGAACTTCCACATCCGACACCTGGACACAGGAAACTACGGAGCGGAATACCTGGACACCCTGGACTTCCACATGCGACACCTAGCTACAGAAAACTATGAAGCGGAATACCTGGACACCCTGGTCTTCCACATCCAGTACCTAGATACAAGAAACTACGAAGCGGAATACCTGGACATCCTGGACTTCCACATCCGACACCTAGCCACAGGAAACTACGGAGCGGAACATCTGGACACCCTGAACTTCCACATCCAACACCTAGATACAGAAAACTACGAAGCGGAATACCTGGACACCCTGGACTTCCACATCCAGTACCTAGATACAAGAAACTATGGAGCGGAACACCTGGACACCCTGAACTTCCACATCCGACACCTGGACACAGGAAACTACGGAGCTGAATACCTGGACACCCTGAACTTCCACATCCGACACCTGGACACAGGAAACTACGGAGCTGAATACCTGGACACCCTGGACTTCCACATCCGACACCTAGATACAGAAAACTACGAAGCGGAATACCTGGACAGCCTGGACTTCCACATCCAGTACCTAGATACAAGAAACTACGAAGCGGAATACCTGGACATCCTGGACTTCCACATCCGACACCTGGACACAGGAAACTACGGAGCGGAACATCTGAACACCCTGAACTTCCACATCCGACACCTGGACACAGGAAACTACGGAGCGGAATACCTGGACACCCTGGACTTCCACATGCGACACCTAGCTACAGAAAACTATGAAGCGGAATACCTGGACACCCTGGTCTTCCACATCCAGTACCTAGATACAAGAAACTACGAAGCGGAATACCTGGACATCCTGGACTTCCACATCCGACACCTAGCCACAGGAAACTACGGAGCGGAACATCTGGACACCCTGAACTTCCACATCCAACACCTAGATACAGAAAACTACGAAGCGGAATACCTGGACACCCTGGACTTCCACATCCAGTACCTAGATACAAGAAACTATGGAGCGGAACACCTGGACACCCTGAACTTCCACATCCGACACCTGGACACAGGAAACTACGGAGCTGAATACCTGGACACCCTGAACTTCCACATCCGACACCTGGACACAGGAAACTACGGAGCTGAATACCTGGACACCCTGGACTTCCACATCCGACACCTAGATACAGAAAACTACGAAGCGGAATACCTGGACACCCTGGACTTCCACATCCAGTACCTAGATACAAGAAACTACGAAGCGGAATACCTGGACATCCTGGACTTCCACATCCGACACCTGGCCACAGGAAACTACGGAGCGGAACATCTGGACACCCTGAACTTCCACATCCGACACCTAGATACAGAAAACTACGAAGCGGAATACCTGGACACCCTGGACTTCCACATCCAGTACCTAGATACAAGAAACTACGAAGCGGAATACCTGGACATCCTGGACTTCCACATCCAGTACCTAGATACGAGAAACTATGGAGCGGAACACCTGGACACCCTGAACTTCCACATCCGACACCTGGACACAAGAAACTACGGAGCTGAATACCTGGACACCCTGGACTTCCACATCCGACACCCAGATACAGAAAACTACGAAGCGGAATACCTGGACACCCTGGACTTCCACATCCAGTACCTAGATACAAGAAACTACGAAGCGGAATACCTGGACATCCTGGACTTCCACATCCGACACCTGGACACAGGAAACTACGGAGCGGAACATCTGAACACCCTGAACTTCCACATCCGACACCTGGACACAGGAAACTACGGAGCGGAATACCTGGACACCCTGGTCTTCCGCATCCGACACCTAGATACAGAAAACTATGAAGCGGAATACCTCGACACCCTGGACTTCCACATCCAGTACCTAGATACAAGAAACTACGAAGCGGAATACCTGGACATCCTGGACTTCCACATCCGAAACCTAGCCACAGGAAACTACGGAGCGGAACATCTGGACACCCTGAACTTCCACATCCAACACCTAGATACAGAAAACTACGAAGCGGAATACCTGGACACCCTGGACTTCCACATCCAGTACCTAGATACAAGAAACTATGGAGCGGAACACCTGGACACCCTGAACTTCCACATCCGACACCTGGACACAGGAAACTACGGAGCTGAATACCTGGACACCCTGGACTTCCACATCCGACACCTAGATACAGAAAACTACGAAGCGGAATACCTGGACACCCTGGACTTCCACATCCAGTACCTAGATACAAGAAACTACGAAGCGGAATACCTGGACATCCTGGACTTCCACATCCGACACCTGGACACAGGAAACTACGGAGCGGAACATCTGAACACCCTGAACTTCCACATCCGACACCTGGACACAGGAAACTACGGAGCGGAATACCTGGACACCCTGGACTTCCACATGCGACACCTAGCTACAGAAAACTATGAAGCGGAATACCTGGACACCCTGGACTTCCACATCCAGTACCTAGATACAAGAAACTACGAAGCGGAATACCTGGACATCCTGGACTTCCACATCCGACACCTAGCCACAGGAAACTACGGAGCGGAACATCTGGACACCCTGAACTTCCACATCCAACACCTAGATACAGAAAACTACGAAGCGGAATACCTGGACACCCTGGACTTCCACATCCAGTACCTAGATACAAGAAACTATGGAGCGGAACACCTGGACACCCTGAACTTCCACATCCGACACCTGGACACAGGAAACTACGGAGCTGAATACCTGGACACCCTGGACTTCCACATCCGACACCTAGATACAGAAAACTACGAAGCGGAATACCTGGACACCCTGGACTTCCACATCCAGTACCTAGATACAAGAAACTACGAAGCGGAATACCTGGACATCCTGGACTTCCACATCCGACACCTGGCCACAGGAAACTACGGAGCGGAACATCTGGACACCCTGAACTTCCACATCCGACACCTAGATACAGAAAACTACGAAGCGGAATACCTGGACACCCTGGACTTCCACATCCAGTACCTAGATACAAGAAACTACGAAGCGGAATACCTGGACATCCTGGACTTCCACATCCAGTACCTACATACGAGAAACTATGGAGCGGAACACCTGGACACGCTGAACTTCCACATCCGACACCTGGACACAAGAAACTACGGAGCTGAATACCTGGACACCCTGGACTTCCACATCCGACACCTGGACACAGGAAACTACGGAGCGGAATACCTGGACACCCTGGACTTCCACATCCGACACCTAGATACAGAAAACTATGAAGCGGAATACCTCGACACCCTGGACTACCACATCCAGTACCTAGATACAAGAAACTACGAACATGAATACCTGGACATCCTGGACTTCCACATCCGACACCTAGCCACAGGAAACTACGGAGCGGAACATCTGGACACCCTGAACTTCCACATCCAACACCTAGATACAGAAAACTACGAAGCGGAATACCTGGACACCCTGGACTTCCACATCCAGTACCTAGATACAAGAAACTATGGAGCGGAACACCTGGACACCCTGAACTTCCACATCCGACACCTGGACACAGGAAACTACGGAGCTGAATACCTGGACACCCTGGACTTCCACATCCGACACCTAGATACAGAAAACTACGAAGCGGAATACCTGGAAAGCCTGGACTTCCACATCCAGTACCTAGATACAAGAAACTATGGAGCGGAGCACCTGGACACCCTGAACTTCCACATCCGACACCTGGACACAGGAAACTACGGAGCTGAATACCTGGACACCCTGAACTTCCACATCCGACACCTGGACACAGGAAACTACGGAGCTGAATACCTGGACACCCTGGACTTCCACATCCGACACCTAGATACAGAAAACTACGAAGCGGAATACCTGGACACCCTGGACTTCCACATCCAGTACCTAGATACAAGAAACTACGAAGCGGAATACCTGGACATCCTGGACTTCCACATCCGACACCTAGCCACAGGAAACTACGGAGCGGAACATCTGGACACCCTGAACTTCCACATCCGACACCTAGATACAGAAAACTACGAAGCGGAATACCTGGACACCCTGGACTTCCACATCCAGTACCTAGATACAAGAAACTATGGAGCGGAACACCTGGACACCCTGAACTTCCACATCCGACACCTGGACACAGGAAACTACGGAGCTGAATACCTGGACACCCTGAACTTCCACATCCGACACCTGGACACAGGAAACTACGGAGCTGAATACCTGGACACCCTGGACTTCCACATCCGACACCTAGATACAGAAAACTACGAAGCGGAATACCTGGACACCCTGGACTTCCACATCCAGTACCTAGATACAAGAAACTACGAAGCGGAATACCTGGACATCCTGGACTTCCACATCCGACACCTGGCCACAGGAAACTACGGAGCGGAACATCTGGACACCCTGAACTTCCACATCCGACACCTAGATACAGAAAACTACGAAGCGGAATACCTGGACACCCTGGACTTCCACATCCAGTACCTAGATACAAGAAACTACGAAGCGGAATACCTGGACATCCTGGACTTCCACATCCAGTACCTACATACGAGAAACTATGGAGCGGAACACCTGGACACGCTGAACTTCCACATCCGACACCTGGACACAAGAAACTACGGAGCTGAATACCTGGACACCCTGGACTTCCACATCCGACACCTGGACACAGGAAACTACGGAGCGGAATACCTGGACACCCTGGACTTCCACATCTGACACCTAGATACAGAAAACTATGAAGCGGAATACCTCGACACCCTGGACTACCACATCCAGTACCTAGATACAAGAAACTACGAAGCGGAATACCTGGACATCCTGGACTTCCACATCCGACACCTAGCCACAGGAAACTACGGAGCGGAACATCTGGACACCCTGAACTTCCACATCCAACACCTAGATACAGAAAACTACGAAGCGGAATACCTGGACACCCTGGACTTCCACATCCAGTACCTAGATACAAGAAACTATGGAGCGGAACACCTGGACACCCTGAACTTCCACATCCGACACCTGGACACAGGAAACTACGGAGCTGAATACCTGGACACCCTGGACTTCCACATCCGACACCTAGATACAGAAAACTACGAAGCGGAATACCTGGACAGCCTGGACTTCCACATCCAGTACCTAGATACAAGAAACTACGAAGCGGAATACCTGGACATCCTGGACTTCCACATCCGACACCTGGACACAGGAAACTACGGAGCGGAACATCTGAACACCCTGAACTTCCACATCCGACACCTGGACACAGGAAACTACGGAGCGGAATACCTGGACACCCTGGACTTCCACATGCGACACCTAGCTACAGAAAACTATGAAGCGGAATACCTGGACACCCTGGACTTCCACATCCAGTACCTAGATACAAGAAACTACGAAGCGGAATACCTGGACATCCTGGACTTCCACATCCGACACCTAGCCACAGGAAACTACGGAGCGGAACATCTGGACACCCTGAACTTCCACATCCAACACCTAGATACAGAAAACTACGAAGCGGAATACCTGGACACCCTGGACTTCCACATCCAGTACCTAGATACAAGAAACTATGGAGCGGAGCACCTGGACACCCTGAACTTCCACATCCGACACCTGGACACAGGAAACTACGGAGCTGAATACCTGGACACCCTGAACTTCCACATCCGACACCTGGACACAGGAAACTACGGAGCTGAATACCTGGACACCCTGGACTTCCACATCCGACACCTAGATACAGAAAACTACGAAGCGGAATACCTGGACACCCTGGACTTCCACATCCAGTACCTAGATACAAGAAACTACGAAGCGGAATACCTGGACATCCTGGACTTCCACATCCGACACCTAGCCACAGGAAACTACGGAGCGGAACATCTGGACACCCTGAACTTCCACATCCGACACCTAGATACAGAAAACTACGAAGCGGAATACCTGGACACCCTGGACTTCCACATCCAGTACCTAGATACAAGAAACTACGAAGCGGAATACCTGGACATCCTGGACTTCCACATCCGACACCTGGACACAGGAAACTACGGAGCTGAATACCTGGACACCCTGGACTTCCACATCCGACACCTAGATACAGAAAACTACGAAGCGGAATACCTGGAAAGCCTGGACTTCCACATCCAGTACCTAGATACAAGAAACTATGGAGCGGAGCACCTGGACACCCTGAACTTCCACATCCGACACCTGGACACAGGAAACTACGGAGCTGAATACCTGGACACCCTGAACTTCCACATCCGACACCTGGACACAGGAAACTACGGAGCTGAATACCTGGACACCCTGGACTTCCACATCCGACACCTAGATACAGAAAACTACGAAGCGGAATACCTGGACACCCTGGACTTCCACATCCAGTACCTAGATACAAGAAACTACGAAGCGGAATACCTGGACATCCTGGACTTCCACATCCGACACCTAGCCACAGGAAACTACGGAGCGGAACATCTGGACACCCTGAACTTCCACATCCGACACCTAGATACAGAAAACTACGAAGCGGAATACCTGGACACCCTGGACTTCCACATCCAGTACCTAGATACAAGAAACTATGGAGCGGAACACCTGGACACCCTGAACTTCCACATCCGACACCTGGACACAGGAAACTACGGAGCTGAATACCTGGACACCCTGAACTTCCACATCCGACACCTGGACACAGGAAACTACGGAGCTGAATACCTGGACACCCTGGACTTCCACATCCGACACCTAGATACAGAAAACTACGAAGCGGAATACCTGGACACCCTGGACTTCCACATCCAGTACCTAGATACAAGAAACTACGAAGCGGAATACCTGGACATCCTGGACTTCCACATCCGACACCTGGCCACAGGAAACTACGGAGCGGAACATCTGGACACCCTGAACTTCCACATCCGACACCTAGATACAGAAAACTACGAAGCGGAATACCTGGACACCCTGGACTTCCACATCCAGTACCTAGATACAAGAAACTACGAAGCGGAATACCTGGACATCCTGGACTTCCACATCCAGTACCTACATACGAGAAACTATGGAGCGGAACACCTGGACACGCTGAACTTCCACATCCGACACCTGGACACAAGAAACTACGGAGCTGAATACCTGGACACCCTGGACTTCCACATCCGACACCTGGACACAGGAAACTACGGAGCGGAATACCTGGACACCCTGGACTTCCACATCTGACACCTAGATACAGAAAACTATGAAGCGGAATACCTCGACACCCTGGACTACCACATCCAGTACCTAGATACAAGAAACTACGAAGCGGAATACCTGGACATCCTGGACTTCCACATCCGACACCTAGCCACAGGAAACTACGGAGCGGAACATCTGGACACCCTGAACTTCCACATCCAACACCTAGATACAGAAAACTACGAAGCGGAATACCTGGACACCCTGGACTTCCACATCCAGTACCTAGATACAAGAAACTATGGAGCGGAACACCTGGACACCCTGAACTTCCACATCCGACACCTGGACACAGGAAACTACGGAGCTGAATACCTGGACACCCTGGACTTCCACATCCGACACCTAGATACAGAAAACTACGAAGCGGAATACCTGGACAGCCTGGACTTCCACATCCAGTACCTAGATACAAGAAACTACGAAGCGGAATACCTGGACATCCTGGACTTCCACATCCGACACCTGGACACAGGAAACTACGGAGCGGAACATCTGAACACCCTGAACTTCCACATCCGACACCTGGACACAGGAAACTACGGAGCGGAATACCTGGACACCCTGGACTTCCACATGCGACACCTAGCTACAGAAAACTATGAAGCGGAATACCTGGACACCCTGGACTTCCACATCCAGTACCTAGATACAAGAAACTACGAAGCGGAATACCTGGACATCCTGGACTTCCACATCCGACACCTAGCCACAGGAAACTACGGAGCGGAACATCTGGACACCCTGAACTTCCACATCCAACACCTAGATACAGAAAACTACGAAGCGGAATACCTGGACACCCTGGACTTCCACATCCAGTACCTAGATACAAGAAACTATGGAGCGGAGCACCTGGACACCCTGAACTTCCACATCCGACACCTGGACACAGGAAACTACGGAGCTGAATACCTGGACACCCTGAACTTCCACATCCGACACCTGGACACAGGAAACTACGGAGCTGAATACCTGGACACCCTGGACTTCCACATCCGACACCTAGATACAGAAAACTACGAAGCGGAATACCTGGACACCCTGGACTTCCACATCCAGTACCTAGATACAAGAAACTACGAAGCGGAATACCTGGACATCCTGGACTTCCACATCCGACACCTAGCCACAGGAAACTACGGAGCGGAACATCTGGACACCCTGAACTTCCACATCCGACACCTAGATACAGAAAACTACGAAGCGGAATACCTGGACACCCTGGACTTCCACATCCAGTACCTAGATACAAGAAACTACGAAGCGGAATACCTGGACATCCTGGACTTCCACATCCGACACCTGGACACAGGAAACTACGGAGCGGAACATCTGAACACCCTGAACTTCCACATCCGACACCTGGACACAGGAAACTACGGAGCGGAATACCTGGACACCCTGGACTTCCACATGCTACACCTAGATACAGAAAACTATGAAGCGGAATACCTGGACACCCTGGACTTCCACATCCAGTACCTAGATACAAGAAACTACGAAGCGGAATACCTGGACATCCTGGACTTCCACATCCGACACCTGGACACAGGAAACTACGGAGCGGAAAATCTGAACACCCTGAACTTCCACATCCGACACCTGGACACAGGAAACTACGGAGCGGAATACCTGGACACCCTGGACTTCCACATGCTACACCTAGATACAGAAAACTATGAAGCGGAATACCTGGACACCCTGGACTTCCACATCCAGTACCTAGATACAAGAAACTACGAAGCGGAATACCTGGACATCCTGGACTTCCACATCCGACACCTGGCCACAGGAAACTACGGAGCGGAACATCTGGACACCCTGAACTTCCACATCCGACACCTAGATACCGAAAACTACGAAGCGGAATACCTGGACACCCTGAACTTCCACATCCGACACCTGGACACAAGAAACTACGGAGCTGAATACCTGGACACACTGGACTTCCACATCCGACACCCAGATACAGAAAACTATGAAGCGGAATACCTGGACACCCTGGACTTCCACATCCAGTACCTAGATACAAGAAACTACGAAGCGGAATACCTGGACATCCTGGACTTCCACATCCAGTACCTAGATACGAGAAACTATGGAGCGGAACACCTGGACACCCTGAACTTCCACATCCGACACCTGGACACAGGACACTACGGAGCGGAACATCTGGACACCCTGAACTTCCACATCCGACACCAAGATACAGAAAACTACGAAGCGGAATACCTGGACACCCTGGACTTCCACATCCAGTACCTAGATACAAGAAACTATGGAGCGGAGCACCTGGACACCCTGAACTTCCACATCCGACACCTGGACACAGGAAACTACGGAGCTGAATACCTGGACACCCTGAACTTCCACATCCGACACCTGGACACAGGAAACTACGGAGCTGAATACCTGGACACCCTGGACTTCCACATCCGACACCTAGATACAGAAAACTACGAAGCGGAATACCTGGACACCCTGGACTTCCACATCCAGTACCTAGATACAAGAAACTACGAAGCGGAATACCTGGACATCCTGGACTTCCACATCCGACACCTAGCCACAGGAAACTACGGAGCGGAACATCTGGACACCCTGAACTTCCACATCCGACACCTAGATACAGAAAACTACGAAGCGGAATACCTGGACACCCTGGACTTCCACATCCAGTACCTAGATACAAGAAACTACGAAGCGGAATACCTGGACATCCTGGACTTCCACATCCGACACCTGGACACAGGAAACTACGGAGCGGAACATCTGAACACCCTGAACTTCCACATCCGACACCTGGACACAGGAAACTACGGAGCGGAATACCTGGACACCCTGGACTTCCACATGCTACACCTAGATACAGAAAACTATGAAGCGGAATACCTGGACACCCTGGACTTCCACATCCAGTACCTAGATACAAGAAACTACGAAGCGGAATACCTGGACATCCTGGACTTCCACATCCGACACCTGGCCACAGGAAACTACGGAGCGGAACATCTGGACACCCTGAACTTCCACATCCGACACCTAGATACAGAAAACTACGAAGCGGAATACCTGGACACCCTGGACTTCCACATCCAGTACCTAGATACAAGAAACTATGGAGCGGAACACCTGGACACCCTGAACTTCCACATCCGACACCTGGACACAGGAAACTACGGAGCTGAATACCTGGACACCCTGAACTTCCACATCCGACACCTGGACACAGGAAACTACGGAGCTGAATACCTGGACACCCTGGACTTCCACATCCGACACCTAGATACAGAAAACTACGAAGCGGAATACCTGGACACCCTGGACTTCCACATCCAGTACCCAGATACAAGAAACTACGAAGCGGAATACCTGGACATCCTGGACTTCCACATCCGACACCTGGCCACAGGAAACTACGGAGCGGAACATCTGGACACCCTGAACTTCCACATCCGACACCTAGATACAGAAAACTACGAAGCGGAATACCTGGACACCCTGGACTTCCACATCCAGTACCTAGATACAAGAAACTACGAAGCGGAATACCTGGACATCCTGGACTTCCACATCCAGTACCTACATACGAGAAACTATGGAGCGGAACACCTGGACACGCTGAACTTCCACATCCGACACCTGGACACAAGAAACTACGGAGCTGAATACCTGGACACCCTGGACTTCCACATCCGACACCTGGACACAGGAAACTACGGAGCGGAATACCTGGACACCCTGGACTTCCACATCCGACACCTAGATACAGAAAACTATGAAGCGGAATACCTCGACACCCTGGACTACCACATCCAGTACCTAGATACAAGAAACTACGAAGCGGAATACCTGGACATCCTGGACTTCCACATCCGACACCTAGCCACAGGAAACTACGGAGCGGAACATCTGGACACCCTGAACTTCCACATCCAACACCTAGATACAGAAAACTACGAAGCGGAATACCTGGACACCCTGGACTTCCACATCCAGTACCTAGATACAAGAAACTATGGAGCGGAACACCTGGACACCCTGAACTTCCACATCCGACACCTGGACACAGGAAACTACGGAGCTGAATACCTGGACACCCTGGACTTCCACATCCGACACCTAGATACAGAAAACTACGAAGCGGAATACCTGGACAGCCTGGACTTCCACATCCAGTACCTAGATACAAGAAACTACGAAGCGGAATACCTGGACATCCTGGACTTCCACATCCGACACCTGGACACAGGAAACTACGGAGCGGAACATCTGAACACCCTGAACTTCCACATCCGACACCTGGACACAGGAAACTACGGAGCGGAATACCTGGACACCCTGGACTTCCACATCCAACACCTAGATACAGAAAACTACGAAGCGGAATACCTGGACACCCTGGACTTCCACATCCAGTACCTAGATACAAGAAACTATGGAGCGGAGCACCTGGACACCCTGAACTTCCACATCCGACACCTGGACACAGGAAACTACGGAGCTGAATACCTGGACACCCTGGACTTCCACATCCGACACCTAGATACAGAAAACTACGAAGCGGAATACCTGGACACCCTGGACTTCCACATCCAGTACCTAGATACAAGAAACTACGAAGCGGAATACCTGGACATCCTGGACTTCCACATCCGACACCTGGCCAGAGGAAACTACGGAGCGGAACATCTGGACACCCTGAACTTCCACATCCGACACCTAGATACCGAAAACTACGAAGCGGAATACCTGGACACCCTGAACTTCCACATCCGACACCTGGACACAAGAAACTACGGAGCTGAATACCTGGACACACTGGACTTCCACATCCGACACCCAGATACAGAAAACTATGAAGCGGAATACCTGGACACCCTGGACTTCCACATCCAGTACCTAGATACAAGAAACTACGAAGCGGAATACCTGGACATCCTGGACTTCCACATCCAGTACCTAGATACGAGAAACTATGGAGCGGAACACCTGGACACCCTGAACTTCCACATCCGACACCTGGACACAGGACACTACGGAGCTGAATACCTGGACACCCTGGACTTCCACATCCAGTACCTAGACACAAGAAACTACGAAGCGGAATACCTGGACACCCTGGACTTCCACATCCGACACCTGGACACAGGAAACTACGGAGCGGAATACCTGGACACCCTAAATTTCCACATCCGACACCTAGATACAGAAAACTATGAAGCGGAATACCTCGACACCCTGGACTACCACATCCAGTACCTAGATACAAGAAACTACGAAGCGGAATACCTGGACATCCTGGACTTCCACATCCGACACCTAGCCACAGGAAACTACGGAGCGGAACATCTGGACACCCTGAACTTCCACATCCAACACCTAGATACAGAAAACTACGAAGCGGAATACCTGGACACCCTGGACTTCCACATCCAGTACCTAGATACAAGAAACTATGGAGCGGAACACCTGGACACCCTGAACTTCCACATCCGACACCTGGACACAGGAAACTACGGAGCTGAATACCTGGACACCCTGGACTTCCACATCCGACACCTAGATACAGAAAACTACGAAGCGGAATACCTGGACAGCCTGGACTTCCACATCCAGTACCTAGATACAAGAAACTACGAAGCGGAATACCTGGACATCCTGGACTTCCACATCCGACACCTGGACACAGGAAACTACGGAGCGGAACATCTGAACACCCTGAACTTCCACATCCGACACCTGGACACAGGAAACTACGGAGCGGAATACCTGGACACCCTGGACTTCCACATCCAACACCTAGATACAGAAAACTACGAAGCGGAATACCTGGACACCCTGGACTTCCACATCCAGTACCTAGATACAAGAAACTATGGAGCGGAGCACCTGGACACCCTGAACTTCCACATCCGACACCTGGACACAGGAAACTACGGAGCTGAATACCTGGACACCCTGGACTTCCACATCCGACACCTAGATACAGAAAACTACGAAGCGGAATACCTGGACACCCTGGACTTCCACATCCAGTACCTAGATACAAGAAACTACGAAGCGGAATACCTGGACATCCTGGACTTCCACATCCGACACCTGGCCAGAGGAAACTACGGAGCGGAACATCTGGACACCCTGAACTTCCACATCCGACACCTAGATACCGAAAACTACGAAGCGGAATACCTGGACACCCTGAACTTCCACATCCGACACCTGGACACAAGAAACTACGGAGCTGAATACCTGGACACACTGGACTTCCACATCCGACACCCAGATACAGAAAACTATGAAGCGGAATACCTGGACACCCTGGACTTCCACATCCAGTACCTAGATACAAGAAACTACGAAGCGGAATACCTGGACATCCTGGACTTCCACATCCAGTACCTAGATACGAGAAACTATGGAGCGGAACACCTGGACACCCTGAACTTCCACATCCGACACCTGGACACAGGACACTACGGAGCTGAATACCTGGACACCCTGGACTTCCACATCCAGTACCTAGACACAAGAAACTACGAAGCGGAATACCTGGACATCCTGGACTTCCACATCCGACACCTGGCCACAGGAAACTACGGAGCGGAACATCTGGACACCCTAAACTTCCACATCCGACACCTAGATACAGAAAACTACGAAGCGGAATACCTGGACACCCTGGACTTCCACATCCAGTACCTAGACACAAGAAACTACGAAGCGGAATACCTGGACACCCTGGACTTCCACATCCAGTACCTAGATACAAGAAACTACGAAGCGGAATACCTGGACATCCTGGACTTCCACATCCGACACCTAGCCACAGGAAACTACGGAGCGGAACATCTGGACACCCTGAACTTCCACATCCAACACCTAGATACAGAAAACTACGAAGCGGAATACCTGGACACCCTGGACTTCCACATCCAGTACCTAGATACAAGAAACTATGGAGCGGAGCACCTGGACACCCTGAACTTCCACATCCGACACCTGGACACAGGAAACTACGGAGCTGAATACCTGGACACCCTGAACTTCCACATCCGACACCTGGACACAGGAAACTACGGAGCTGAATACCTGGACACCCTGGACTTCCACATCCGACACCTAGATACAGAAAACTACGAAGCGGAATACCTGGACACCCTGGACTTCCACATCCAGTACCTAGATACAAGAAACTACGAAGCGGAATACCTGGACATCCTGGACTTCCACATCCGACACCTAGCCACAGGAAACTACGGAGCGGAACATCTGGACACCCTGAACTTCCACATCCGACACCTAGATACAGAAAACTACGAAGCGGAATACCTGGACACCCTGGACTTCCACATCCAGTACCTAGATACAAGAAACTACGAAGCGGAATACCTGGACATCCTGGACTTCCACATCCGACACCTGGACACAGGAAACTACGGAGCGGAACATCTGAACACCCTGAACTTCCACATCCGACACCTGGACACAGGAAACTACGGAGCGGAATACCTGGACACCCTGGACTTCCACATGCTACACCTAGATACAGAAAACTATGAAGCGGAATACCTGGACACCCTGGACTTCCACATCCAGTACCTAGATACAAGAAACTACGAAGCGGAATACCTGGACATCCTGGACTTCCACATCCGACACCTGGCCACAGGAAACTACGGAGCGGAACATCTGGACACCCTGAACTTCCACATCCGACACCTAGATACCGAAAACTACGAAGCGGAATACCTGGACACCCTGAACTTCCACATCCGACACCTGGACACAAGAAACTACGGAGCTGAATACCTGGACACACTGGACTTCCACATCCGACACCCAGATACAGAAAACTATGAAGCGGAATACCTGGACACCCTGGACTTCCACATCCAGTACCTAGATACAAGAAACTACGAAGCGGAATACCTGGACATCCTGGACTTCCACATCCAGTACCTAGATACGAGAAACTATGGAGCGGAACACCTGGACACCCTGAACTTCCACATCCGACACCTGGACACAGGACACTACGGAGCTGAATACCTGGACACCCTGGACTTCCACATCCGACACCTAGATACAGAAAACTACGAAGCGGAATACCTGGACACCCTGGACTTCCACATCCAGTACCTAGACACAAGAAACTACGAAGCGGAATACCTGGACATCCTGGACTTCCACATCCGACACCTGGCCACAGGAAACTACGGAGCGGAACATCTGGACACCCTGAACTTCCACATCCGACACCTAGATACAGAAAACTACGAAGCGGAATACCTGGACACCCTGGACTTCCACATCCAGTACCTAGATACAAGATACTACGAAGCGGAATACCTGGACATCCTGGACTTCCACATCCAGTACCTAGATACGAGAAACTATGGAGCGGAACACCTGGACACCCTGAACTTCCACATCCGACACCTGGACACAGGACACTACGGAGCTGAATACCTGGACACCCTGGAATTCCACATCCGACACCTAGATACAGAAAACTACGAAGCGGAATACCTGGACACCCTGGACTTCCACATCCAGTACCTAGATACAAGAAACTACGGAGCGGAACATCTGGACACCCTGAACTTCCACATCCGACACCTAGAGACAGAAAACTACGAAGCGGAATACCTGGACACCCTGGACTTCCACATCCAGTACCTAGATACAAGAAACTACGAAGCGGAATACCTGGACATCCTGGACTTCCACATCCAGTACCTAGATACGAGAAACTATGGAGCGGAACACCTGGACACCCTGAACTTCCACATCCGACACCTGGACACAAGAAACTACGGAGCTGAAAACCTGGACACACTGGACTTCCACATCCGACATCCAGATACAGAAAACTATGAAGCGGAATACCTGGACACCCTGGACTTCCACATCCAGTACCTAGATACAAGAAACTACGAAGCGGAATACCTGGACATCCTGGACTTCCACATCCAGTATCTAGATACGAGAAACTATGGAGCGGAACACCTGGACACCCTGAACTTCCACATCCGACACCTGGACACAGGACACTACGGAGCTGAATACCTTGACACCCTGGACTTCCACATCCGACACCTAGATACAGAAAACTACGAAGCGGAATACCTGGACACCCTGGACTTCCACATCCAGTACCTAGATACAAGAAACTACGAAGCGGAATACCTGGACATCCTGGACTTCCACATCCGACACCTGGCCGCAGGAAACTACGGAGCGGAACATCTGGACACCCTGAACTTCCACATCCGACACCTAGAGACAGAAAACTACGAAGCGGAATACCTGGACACCCTGGACTTCCACATCCAGTACCTAGATACAAGAAACTACGAAGCGGAATACCTGGACATCCTGGACTTCCACATCCGACACCTGGACACAGGAAACTACGGAGCGGAACATCTGAACACCCTGAACTTCCACATCCGACACCTGGACACAGGAAACTACGGAGCGGAATACCTGGACACCCTGGACTTCCACATGCTACACCTAGATACAGAAAACTATGAAGCGGAATACCTGGACACCCTGGACTTCCACATCCAGTACCTAGATACAAGAAACTACGAAGCGGAATACCTGGACATCCTGGACTTCCACATCCGACACCTGGCCACAGGAAACTACGGAGCGGAACATCTGGACACCCTGAACTTCCACATCCGACACCTAGATACCGAAAACTACGAAGCGGAATACCTGGACACCCTGAACTTCCACATCCGACACCTGGACACAAGAAACTACGGAGCTGAATACCTGGACACACTGGACTTCCACATCCGACACCCAGATACAGAAAACTATGAAGCGGAATACCTGGACACCCTGGACTTCCACATCCAGTACCTAGATACAAGAAACTACGAAGCGGAATACCTGGACATCCTGGACTTCCACATCCAGTACCTAGATACGAGAAACTATGGAGCGGAACACCTGGACACCCTGAACTTCCACATCCGACACCTGGACACAGGACACTACGGAGCTGAATTCCTGGACACCCTGGACTTCCACATCCGACACCTAGATACAGAAAACTACGAAGCGGAATACCTGGACACCCTGGACTTCCACATCCAGTACCTAGATACAAGAAACTACGAAGCGGAATACCTGGACATCCTGGACTTCCACATCCGACACCTGGCCACAGGAAACTACGGAGCGGAACATCTGGACACCCTGAACTTCCACATCCGACACCTAGATACAGAAAACTACGAAGCGGAATACCTGGACACCCTGGACTTCCACATCCAGTACCTAGATACAAGATACTACGAAGCGGAATACCTGGACATCCTGGACTTCCACATCCAGTACCTAGATACGAGAAACTATGGAGCGGAACACCTGGACACCCTGAACTTCCACATCCGACACCTGGACACAGGACACTACGGACCTGAATACCTGGACACCCTGGAATTCCACATCCGACACCTAGATACAGAAAACTACGAAGCGGAATACCTGGACACCCTGGACTTCCACATCCAGTACCTAGATACAAGAAACTACGGAGCGGAACATCTGGACACCCTGAACTTCCACATCCGACACCTAGAGACAGAAAACTACGAAGCGGAATACCTGGACACCCTGGAGTTCCACATCCAGTACCTAGATACAAGAAACTACGAAGCGGAATACCTGGACATCCTGGACTTCCACATCCAGTACCTAGATACGAGAAACTATGGAGCGGAACACCTGGACACCCTGAACTTCCACATCCGACACCTGGACACAAGAAACTACGGAGCTGAAAACCTGGACACACTGGACTTCCACATCCGACACCCAGATACAGAAAACTATGAAGCGGAATACCTGGACACCCTGGACTTCCACATCCAGTACCTAGATACAAGAAACTACGAAGCGGAATACCTGGACATCCTGGACTTCCACATCCAGTACCTAGATACGAGAAACTATGGAGCGGAACACCTGGACACCCTGAACTTCCACATCCGACACCTGGACACAGGACACTACGGAGCTGAATACCTTGACACCCTGGACTTCCACATCCGACACCTAGATACAGAAAACTACGAAGCGGAATACCTGGACACCCTGGACTTCCACATCCAGTACCTAGATACAAGAAACTACGAAGCGGAATACCTGGACATCCTGGACTTCCACATCCGACACCTGGCCGCAGGAAACTACGGAGCGGAACATCTGGACACCCTGAACTTCCACATCCGACACCTAGAGACAGAAAACTACGAAGCGGAATACCTGGACACCCTGGACTTCCACATCCAGTACCTAGATACAAGAAACTACGAAGCGGAATACCTGGACATCCTGGACTTCCACATCCGACACCTGGACACAGGAAACTACGGAGCGGAACATCTGGACACCCTGAACTTCCACATCCGACACCTAGATACCGAAAACTACGAAGCGGAATACCTGGACACCCTGAACTTCCACATCCGACACCTGGACACAAGAAACTACGGAGCTGAATACCTGGACACACTGGACTTCCACATCCGACACCCAGATACAGAAAACTATGAAGCGGAATACCTGGACACCCTGGACTTCCACATCCAGTACCTAGATACAAGAAACTACGAAGCGGAATACCTGGACATCCTGGAATTCCACATCCAGTACCTAGATACGAGAAACTATGGAGCGGAACACCTGGACACCCTGAACTTCCACATCCGACACCTGGACACAGGACACTACGGAGCTGAATACCTGGGCACCCTGGACTTCCACATCCGACACCTAGATACAGAAAACTACGAAGCGGAATACCTGGACACCCTGGACTTCCACATCCAGTACCTAGATACAAGATACTACGAAGCGGAATACCTGGACATCCTGGACTTCCACATCCAGTACCTAGATACGAGAAACTATGGAGCGGAACACCTGGACACCCTGAACTTCCACATCCGACACCTGGACACAGGACACTACGGAGCTGAATACCTGGACACCCTGGAATTCCACATCCGACACCTAGATACAGAAAACTACGAAGCGGAATACCTGGACACCCTGGACTTCCACATCCAGTACCTAGATACAAGAAACTACGGAGCGGAACATCTGGACACCCTGAACTTCCACATCCGACACCTAGAGACAGAAAACTACGAAGCGGAATACCTGGACACCCTGGACTTCCACATCCAGTACCTAGATACAAGAAACTACGAAGCGGAATACCTGGACATCCTGGACTTCCACATCCAGTACCTAGATACGAGAAACTATGGAGCGGAACACCTGGACACCCTGAACTTCCACATCCGACACCTGGACACAAGAAACTACGGAGCTGAAAACCTGGACACACTGGACTTCCACATCCGACACCCAGATACAGAAAACTATGAAGCGGAATACCTGGACACCCTGGACTTCCACATCCAGTACCTAGATACAAGAAACTACGAAGCGGAATATCTGGACATCCTGGACTTCCACATCCAGTACCTAGATACGAGAAACTATGGAGCGGAACACCTGGACACCCTGAACTTCCACATCCGACACCTGGACACAGGACACTACGGAGCTGAATACCTTGACACCCTGGACTTCCACATCCGACACCTAGATACAGAAAACTACGAAGCGGAATACCTGGACACCCTGGACTTCCACATCCAGTACCTAGATACAAGAAATTACGAAGCGGAATACCTGGACATCCTGGACTTCCATATCCGACACCTGGCCGCAGGAAACTACGGAGCGGAACATCTGGACACCCTGAACTTCCACATCCGACACCTAGAGACAGAAAACTACGAAGCGGAATACCTGGACACCCTGGACTTCCACATCCAGTACCTAGATACAAGAAACTACGAAGCGGAATACCTGGACATCCTGGACTTCCACATCCGACACCTGGACACAGGAAACTACGGAGCGGAACATCTGAACACCCTGAACTTCCACATCCGACACCTGGACACAGGAAACTACGGAGCGGAATACCTGGACACCCTGGACTTCCACATGCTACACCTAGATACAGAAAACTATGAAGCGGAATACCTGGACACCCTGGACTTCCACATCCAGTACCTAGATACAAGAAACTACGAAGCGGAATACCTGGACATCCTGGACTTCCACATCCGACACCTGGCCACAGGAAACTACGGAGCGGAACATCTGGACACCCTGAACTTCCACATCCGACACCTAGATACCGAAAACTACGAAGCGGAATACCTGGACACCCTGAACTTCCACATCCGACACCTGGACACAAGAAACTACGGAGCTGAATACCTAGACACACTGGACTTCCACATCCGACACCCAGATACAGAAAACTATGAAGCGGAATACCTGGACACCCTGGACTTCCACATCCAGTACCTAGATACAAGAAACTACGAAGCGGAATACCTGGACATCCTGGACTTCCACATCCGACAACTGGACACAGGAAACTACGGAGCGGAACATCTGAACACCCTGAACTTCCACATCCGACACCTGGACACAGGAAACTACGGAGCGGAATACCTGGTCAACCTGGACTTCCACATGCTACACCTAGATACAGAAAACTATGAAGCGGAATACCTGGACACCCTGGACTTCCACATCCAGTACCTAGATACAAGAAACTACGAAGCGGAATACCTGGACATCCTGGACTTCCACATCCGACACCTGGACACAGGAAACTACGGAGCGGAACATCTGAACACCCTGAACTTCCACATCCGACACCTGGACACAGGAAACTACGGAGCGGAATACCTGGACACCCTGGACTTCCACATGCTACACCTAGATACAGAAAACTATGAAGCGGAATACCTGGACACCCTGGACTTCCACATCCAGTACCTAGATACAAGAAACTACGAAGCGGAATACCTGGACATCCTGGACTTCCACATCCGACACCTGGCCACAGGAAACTACGGAGCGGAACATCTGGACACCCTGAACTTCCACATCCGACACCTAGATACCGAAAACTACGAAGCGGAATACCTGGACACCCTGAACTTCCACATCCGACACCTGGACACAAGAAACTACGGAGCTGAATACCTAGACACACTGGACTTCCACATCCGACACCCAGATACAGAAAACTATGAAGCGGAATACCTGGACACCCTGGACTTCCACATCCAGTACCTAGATTCAAGAAACTACGAAGCGGAATACCTGGACATCCTGGACTTCCACATCCAGTACCTAGATACGAGAAACTATGGAGCGGAACACCTGGACACCCTGAACTTCCACATCCGACACCTGGACACAAGAAACTACGGAGCTGAAAACCTGGACACACTGGACTTCCACATCCGACACCCAGATACAGAAAACTATGAAGCGGAATACCTGGACACCCTGGACTTCCACATGCTACACCTAGATACAGAAAACTATGAAGCGGAATACCTGGACACCCTGGACTTCCACATCCAGTACCTAGATACAAGACACTACGAAGCGGAATACCTGGACATCCTGGACTTCCACATCCGACACCTGGACACAGGAAACTACGGAGCGGAACATCTGAACACCCTGAACTTCCACATCCGACACCTGGACACAGGAAACTACGGAGCGGAATACCTGGACACCCTGGACTTCCACATGCTACACCTAGATACAGAAAACTATGAAGCGGAATACCTGGACACCCTGGACTTCCACATCCAGTACCTAGATACAAGAAACTACGAAGCGGAATACCTGGACATCCTGGACTTCCACATCCGACACCTGGCCACAGGAAACTACGGAGCGGAACATCTGGACACCCTGAACTTCCACATCCGACACCTAGATACCGAAAACTACGAAGCGGAATACCTGGACACCCTGAACTTCCACATCCGACACCTGGACACAAGAAACTACGGAGCTGAATACCTAGACACACTGGACTTCCACATCCGACACCCAGATACAGAAAACTATGAAGCGGAATACCTGGACACCCTGGACTTCCACATCCAGTACCTAGATACAAGAAACTACGAAGCGGAATACCTGGACATCCTGGACTTCCACATCCAGTACCTAGATACGAGAAACTATGGAGCGGAACACCTGGACACCCTGAACTTCCACATCCGACACCTGGACACAAGAAACTACGGAGCTGAAAACCTGGACACACTGGACTTCCACATCCGACACCCAGATACAGAAAACTATGAAGCGGAATACCTGGACACCCTGGACTTCCACATCCAGTACCTAGATACAAGAAACTACGAAGCGGAATACCTGGACATCCTGGACTTCCACATCCAGTACCTAGATACGAGAAACTATGGAGCGGAACACCTGGACACCCTGAACTTCCACATCCGACACCTGGACACAGGACACTACGGAGCTGAATACCTTGACACCCTGGACTTCCACATCCGACACCTAGATACAGAAAACTACGAAGCGGAATACCTGGACACCCTGGACTTCCACATCCAGTACCTAGATACAAGAAACTACGAAGCGGAATACCTGGACATCCTGGACTTCCACATCCGACACCTGGCCGCAGGAAACTACGGAGCGGAACATCTGGACACCCTGAACTTCCACATCCGACACCTAGAGACAGAAAACTACGAAGCGGAATACCTGGACACCCTGGACTTCCACATCCAGTACCTAGATACAAGAAACTACGAAGCGGAATACCTGGACATCCTGGACTTCCACATCCAGTACCTAGATACGAGAAACTATGGAGCGGAACACCTGGACACCCTGAACTTCCACATCCGACACCTGGACACAAGAAACTACGGTGCTGAATACCTGGACACCCTGGACTTCCACATCCGACACCCAGATACAGAAAACTACGAAGCGGAATACCTGGACAACCTGGACTTCCACATCCAGTACCTAGATACAAGAAACTACGAAGCGGAATACCTGGACATCCTGGACTTCCACATCCGACAACTGGACACAGGAAACTACGGAGCGGAACATCTGAACACCCTGAACTTCCACATCCGACACCTGGACACAGGAAACTACGGAGCGGAATACCTGGTCAACCTGGACTTCCACATGCTACACCTAGATACAGAAAACTATGAAGCGGAATACCTGGACACCCTGGACTTCCACATCCAGTACCTAGATACAAGAAACTACGAAGCGGAATACCTGGACATCCTGGACTTCCACATCCGACACCTGGCCACAGGAAACTACGGAGCGGAACATCTGGACACCCTGAACTTCCACATCCGACACCTAGATACCGAAAACTACGAAGCGGAATACCTGGACACCCTGAACTTCCACATCCGACACCTGGACACAAGAAACTACGGAGCTGAATACCTAGACACACTGGACTTCCACATCCGACACCCAGATACAGAAAACTATGAAGCGGAATACCTGGACACCCTGGACTTCCACATCCAGTACCTAGATACAAGAAACTACGAAGCGGAATACCTGGACATCCTGGACTTCCACATCCAGTACCTAGATACGAGAAACTATGGAGCGGAACACCTGGACACCCTGAACTTCCACATCCGACACCTGGACACAAGAAACTACGGAGCTGAAAACCTGGACACACTGGACTTCCACATCCGACACCCAGATACAGAAAACTATGAAGCAGAATACCTGGACACCCTGGACTTCCACATCCAGTACCTAGATACAAGAAACTACGAAGCGGAATACCTGGACATCCTGGACTTCCACATCCAGTACCTAGATACGAGAAACTATGGAGCAGAACACCTGGACACCCTGAACTTCCACATCCGACACCTGGACACAGGACACTACGGAGCTGAATACCTTGACACCCTGGACTTCCACATCCGACACCTAGATACAGAAAACTACGAAGCGGAATACCTGGACACCCTGGACTTCCACATCCAGTACCTAGATACAAGAAACTACGAAGCGGAATACCTGGACATCCTGGACTTCCACATCCGACACCTGGCCGCAGGAAACTACGGAGCGGAACATCTGGACACCCTGAACTTCCACATCCGACACCTAGAGACAGAAAACTACGAAGCGGAATACCTGGACACCCTGGACTTCCACATCCAGTACCTAGATACAAGAAACTACGAAGCGGAATACCTGGACATCCTGGACTTCCACATCCAGTACCTAGATACGAGAAACTATGGAGCGGAACACCTGGACACCCTGAACTTCCACATCCGACACCTGGACACAAGAAACTACGGAGCTGAATACCTGGACACCCTGGACTTCCACATCCGACACCCAGATACAGAAAACTACGAAGCGGAATACCTGGACAACCTGGACTTCCACATCCAGTACCTAGATACAAGAAACTACGAAGCGGAATACCTGGACATCCTGGACTTCCACATCCGACATCTGGACACAGGAAACTACGGAGCGGAACATCTGAACACCCTGAACTTCCACATCCGACACCTGGACACAGGAAACTACGGAGAGGAATACCTGGTCACCCTGGACTTCCACATGCTACACCTAGATACAGAAAACTATGAAGCGGAATACCTGGACACCCTGGACTTCCACATCCAGTACCTAGATACAAGAAACTACGAAGCGGAATACCTGGACATCCTGGACTTCCACATCCGACACCTGGCCACAGGAAACTACGGAGCGGAACATCTGGACACCCTGAACTTCCACATCCGACACCTAGATACCGAAAACTACGAAGCGGAATACCTGGACACCCTGAACTTCCACATCCGACACCTGGACACAAGAAACTACGGAGCTGAATACCTAGACACACTGTACTTCCACATCCGACACCCAGATACAGAAAACTATGAAGCGGAATACCTGGACACCCTGGACTTCCACATCCAGTACCTAGATACAAGAAACTACGAAGCGGAATACCTGGACATCCTGGACTTCCACATCCAGTACCTAGATACGAGAAACTATGGAGCGGAACACCTGGACACCCTGAACTTCCACATCCGACACCTGGACACAGGACACTACGGAGCTGAATACCTGGACACCCTGGACTTCCACATCCGACACCTAGATACAGAAAACTACGAAGCGGAATACCTGGACACCCTGGACTTCCACATCCAGTACCTAGATACAAGAAACTACGAAGCGGAATACCTGGACATCCTGGACTTCCACATCCGACACCTGGCCACAGGAAACTACGGAGCGGAACATCTGGACACCCTGAACTTCCACATCCGACACCTAGAGACAGAAAACTACGAAGCGGAATACCTGGACACCCTGGACTTCCACATCCAGTACCTAGATACAAGAAACTACGAAGCGGAATACCTGGACACCCTGGACTTCCACATCCAGTACCTAGATACAAGAAACTACGAAGCGGAATACCTGGACACCCTGAACTTCCACATCCGACACCTGGACACAAGAAACTACGGAGCTGAATACCTAGACACACTGGACTTCCACATCCGACACCCAGATACAGAAAACTATGAAGCGGAATACCTGGACACCCTGGACTTCCACATCCAGTACCTAGATACAAGAAACTACGAAGCGGAATACCTGGACATCCTGGACTTCCACATCCAGTACCTAGATACCAGAAACTATGGAGCGGAACACCTGGACACCCTGAACTTCCACATCCGACACCTGGACACAAGAAACTACGGAGCTGAAAACCTGGACACACTGGACTTCCACATCCGACACCCAGATACAGAAAACTATGAAGCGGAATACCTGGACACCCTGGACTTCCACATCCAGTACCTAGATACAAGAAACTACGAAGCGGAATACCTGGACATCCTGGACTTCCACATCCAGTACCTAGATACGAGAAACTATGGAGCGGAACACCTGGACACCCTGAACTTCCACATCCGACACCTGGACACAGGACACTACGGAGCTGAATACCTTGACACCCTGGACTTCCACATCCGACACCTAGATACAGAAAACTACGAAGCGGAATACCTGGACACCCTGGACTTCCACATCCAGTACCTAGATACAAGAAACTACGAAGCGGAATACCTGGACATCCTGGACTTCCACATCCGACACCTGGCCGCAGGAAACTACGGAGCGGAACATCTGGACACCCTGAACTTCCACATCCGACACCTAGAGACAGAAAACTACGAAGCGGAATACCTGGACACCCTGGACTTCCACATCCAGTACCTAGATACAAGAAACTACGAAGCGGAATACCTGGACATCCTGGACTTCCACATCCAGTACCTAGATACGAGAAACTATGGAGCGGAACACCTGGACACCCTGAACTTCCACATCCGACACCTGGACACAAGAAACTACGGAGCTGAATACCTGGACACCCTGGACTTCCACATCCGACACCCAGATACAGAAAACTACGAAGCGGAATACCTGGACAACCTGGACTTCCACATCCAGTACCTAGATACAAGAAACTACGAAGCGGAATACCTGGACATCCTGGACTTCCACATCCGACATCTGGACACAGGAAACTACGGAGCGGAACATCTGAACACCCTGAACTTCCACATCCGACACCTGGACACAGGAAACTACGGAGAGGAATACCTGGTCACCCTGGACTTCCACATGCTACACCTAGATACAGAAAACTATGAAGCGGAATACCTGGACACCCTGGACTTCCACATCCAGTACCTAGATACAAGAAACTACGAAGCGGAATACCTGGACATCCTGGACTTCCACATCCGACACCTGGCCACAGGAAACTACGGAGCGGAACATCTGGACACCCTGAACTTCCACATCCGACACCTAGATACCGAAAACTACGAAGCGGAATACCTGGACACCCTGAACTTCCACATCCGACACCTGGACACAAGAAACTACGGAGCTGAATACCTAGACACACTGTACTTCCACATCCGACACCCAGATACAGAAAACTATGAAGCGGAATACCTGGACACCCTGGACTTCCACATCCAGTACCTAGATACAAGAAACTACGAAGCGGAATACCTGGACATCCTGGACTTCCACATCCAGTACCTAGATACGAGAAACTATGGAGCGGAACACCTGGACACCCTGAACTTCCACATCCGACACCTGGACACAGGACACTACGGAGCTGAATACCTGGACACCCTGGACTTCCACATCCGACACCTAGATACAGAAAACTACGAAGCGGAATACCTGGACACCCTGGACTTCCACATCCAGTACCTAGATACAAGAAACTACGAAGCGGAATACCTGGACATCCTGGACTTCCACATCCGACACCTGGCCACAGGAAACTACGGAGCGGAACATCTGGACACCCTGAACTTCCACATCCGACACCTAGAGACAGAAAACTACGAAGCGGAATACCTGGACACCCTGGACTTCCACATCCAGTACCTAGATACAAGAAACTACGAAGCGGAATACCTGGACACCCTGGACTTCCACATCCAGTACCTAGATACAAGAAACTACGAAGCGGAATACCTGGACACCCTGAACTTCCACATCCGACACCTGGACACAAGAAACTACGGAGCTGAATACCTAGACACACTGGACTTCCACATCCGACACCCAGATACAGAAAACTATGAAGCGGAATACCTGGACACCCTGGACTTCCACATCCAGTACCTAGATACAAGAAACTACGAAGCGGAATACCTGGACATCCTGGACTTCCACATCCAGTACCTAGATACGAGAAACTATGGAGCGGAACACCTGGACACCCTGAACTTCCACATCCGACACCTGGACACAGGACACTACGGAGCTGAATACCTGGACACCCTGGACTTCCACATCCGACACCTAGATACAGAAAACTACGAAGCGGAATACCTGGACACCCTGGACTTCCACATCCAGTACCTAGATACAAGAAACTACGAAGCGGAATACCTGGACATCCTGGACTTCCACATCCGACACCTGGCCACAGGAAACTACGGAGCGGAACATCTGGACACCCTGAACTTCCACATCCGACACCTAGAGACAGAAAACTACGAAGCGGAATACCTGGACACCCTGGACTTCCACATCCAGTACCTAGATACAAGAAACTACGAAGCGGAATACCTGGACATCCTGGACTTCCACATCCAGTACCTAGATACGAGAAACTATGGAGCGGAACACCTGGACACCCTGAACTTCCACATCCGACACCTGGACACAAGAAACTACGGAGCTGAATACCTGGACACACTGGACTTCCACATCCGACACCCAGATACAGAAAACTACGAAGCGGAATACCTGGACACCCTGGACTTCCACATCCAGTACCTAGATACAAGAAACTACGAAGCGGAATACCTGGACATCCTGGACTTCCACATCCGACACCTGGACACAGGAAACTACGGAGCGGAACATCTGAACACCCTGAACTTCCACATCCGACACCTGGACACAGGAAACTACGGAGCGGAATACCTGGACACCCTGGACTTCCACATGCGACACCTAGATACAGAAAACTATGAAGCGGAATACCTGGACACCCTGGACTTCCACATCCAGTACCTAGATACAAGAAACTATGGAGCGGAACACCTGGACACCCTGAACTTCCACATCCGACACCTGGATACAGAAAACTACGAAGCGGAATACCTGGACACCCTGGACTTCCACATCCAGTACCTAGATACAAGAAACTACGAAGCGGAATACCTGGACATCCTGGACTTCCACATCCGACACCTAGATACAGAAAACTATGAAGCGGAATACCTGGACACCCTGGACTTCCACATCCAGTACCTAGATACAAGAAACTACGAAGCGGAATACCTGGACATCCTGGACTTCCACATCCAGTACCTAGATACGAGAAACTATGGAGCGGAACACCTGGACACCCTGAACTTCCACATCCGACACCTGGACACAGGACACTACGGAGCTGAATACCTTGACACCCTGGACTTCCACATCCGACACCTAGATACAGAAAACTACGAAGCGGAATACCTGGACACCCTGGACTTCCACATCCAGTACCTAGATACAAGAAACTACGAAGCGGAATACCTGGACATCCTGGACTTCCACATCCGACACCTAGATACAGAAAACTATGAAGCGGAATACCTGGACACCCTGGACTTCCACATCCAGTACCTAGATACAAGAAACTACGAAGCGGAATACCTGGACATCCTGGACTTCCACATCCAGTACCTAGATACGAGAAACTATGGAGCGGAACACCTGGACACCCTGAACTTCCACATCCGACACCTGGACACAAGAAACTACGGAGCTGAATACCTGGACACCCTGGACTTCCACATCCGACACCCAGATACAGAAAACTACGAAGCGGAATACCTGGACACCCTGGACTTCCACATCCAGTACCTAGATACAAGAAACTACGAAGCGGAATACCTGGACATCCTGGACTTCCACATCCGACACCTGGACACAGGAAACTACGGAGCGGAACATCTGAACACCCTGAACTTCCACATCCGACACCTGGACACAGGAAACTACGGAGCGGAATACCTGGACACCCTGGACTTCCACATGCTACACCTAGATACAGAAAACTATGAAGCGGAATACCTGGACACCCTGGACTTCCACATCCAGTACCTAGATACAAGAAACTACGAAGCGGAATACCTGGACATCCTGGACTTCCACATCCGACACCTGGCCACAGGAAACTACGGAGCGGAACATCTGGACACCCTGAACTTCCACATCCGACACCTAGATACCGAAAACTACGAAGCGGAATACCTGGACACCCTGAACTTCCACATCCGACACCTGGACACAAGAAACTACGGAGCTGAATACCTAGACACACTGGACTTCCACATCCGACACCCAGATACAGAAAACTATGAAGCGGAATACCTGGACACCCTGGACTTCCACATCCAGTACCTAGATACAAGAAACTACGAAGCGGAATACCTGGACATCCTGGACTTCCACATCCAGTACCTAGATACGAGAAACTATGGAGCGGAACACCTGGACACCCTGAACTTCCACATCCGACACCTGGACACAGGACACTACGGAGCTGAATACCTGGACACCCTGGACTTCCACATCCGACACCTAGATACAGAAAACTACGAAGCGGAATACCTGGACACCCTGGACTTCCACATCCAGTACCTAGATACAAGAAACTACGAAGCGAAATACCTGGACATCCTGGACTTCCACATCCGACACCTGGCCACAGGAAACTACGGAGCGGAACATCTGGACACCCTGAACTTCCACATCCGACACCTAGAGACAGAAAACTACGAAGCGGAATACCTGGACACCCTGGACTTCCACATCCAGTACCTAGATACAAGAAACTACGAAGCGGAATACCTGGACATCCTGGACTTCCACATCCAGTACCTAGATACGAGAAACTATGGAGCGGAACACCTGGACACCCTGAACTTCCACATCCGACACCTGGACACAAGAAACTACGGAGCTGAATACCTGGACACACTGGACTTCCACATCCGACACCCAGATACAGAAAACTACGAAGCGGAATACCTGGACACCCTGGACTTCCACATCCAGTACCTAGATACAAGAAACTACGAAGCGGAATACCTGGACATCCTGGACTTCCACATCCGACACCTGGCCGCAGGAAACTACGGAGCGGAACATCTGGACACCCTGAACTTCCACATCCGACACCTAGAGACAGAAAACTACGAAGCGGAATACCTGGACACCCTGGACTTCCACATCCAGTACCTAGATACAAGAAACTACGAAGCGGAATACCTGGACATCCTGGACTTCCACATCCGACACCTAGATACAGAAAACTATGAAGCGGAATACCTGGACACCCTGGACTTCCACATCCAGTACCTAGATACAAGAAACTACGAAGCGGAATACCTGGACATCCTGGACTTCCACATCCAGTACCTAGATACGAGAAACTATGGAGCGGAACACCTGGACACCCTGAACTTCCACATCCGACACCTGGACACAAGAAACTACGGAGCTGAATACCTGGACACCCTGGACTTCCACATCCGACACCCAGATACAGAAAACTACGAAGCGGAATACCTGGACACCCTGGACTTCCACATCCAGTACCTAGATACAAGAAACTACGAAGCGGAATACCTGGACATCCTGGACTTCCACATCCGACACCTGGCCACAGGAAACTACGGAGCGGAACATCTGGACACCCTGAACTTCCACATCCGACACCTAGAGACAGAAAACTACGAAGCGGAATACCTGGACACCCTGGACTTCCACATCCAGTACCTAGATACAAGAAACTACGAAGCGGAATACCTGGACATCCTGGACTTCCACATCCAGTACCTAGATACGAGAAACTATGGAGCGGAACACCTGGACACCCTGAACTTCCACATCCGACACCTGGACACAAGAAACTACGGAGCTGAATACCTGGACACACTGGACTTCCACATCCGACACCCAGATACAGAAAACTACGAAGCGGAATACCTGGACACCCTGGACTTCCACATCCAGTACCTAGATACAAGAAACTACGAAGCGGAATACCTGGACATCCTGGACTTCCACATCCGACACCTGGACACAGGAAACTACGGAGCGGAACATCTGAACACCCTGAACTTCCACATCCGACACCTGGACACAGGAAACTACGGAGCGGAATACCTGGACACCCTGGACTTCCACATGCGACACCTAGATACAGAAAACTATGAAGCGGAATACCTGGACACCCTGGACTTCCACATCCAGTACCTAGATACAAGAAACTATGGAGCGGAACACCTGGACACCCTGAACTTCCACATCCGACACCTGGATACAGAAAACTACGAAGCGGAATACCTGGACACCCTGGACTTCCACATCCAGTACCTAGATACAAGAAACTACGAAGCGGAATACCTGGACATCCTGGACTTCCACATCCGACACCTAGATACAGAAAACTATGAAGCGGAATACCTGGACACCCTGGACTTCCACATCCAGTACCTAGATACAAGAAACTACGAAGCGGAATACCTGGACATCCTGGACTTCCACATCCAGTACCTAGATACGAGAAACTATGGAGCGGAACACCTGGACACCCTGAACTTCCACATCCGACACCTGGACACAGGACACTACGGAGCTGAATACCTTGACACCCTGGACTTCCACATCCGACACCTAGATACAGAAAACTACGAAGCGGAATACCTGGACACCCTGGACTTCCACATCCAGTACCTAGATACAAGAAACTACGAAGCGGAATACCTGGACATCCTGGACTTCCACATCCGACACCTAGATACAGAAAACTATGAAGCGGAATACCTGGACACCCTGGACTTCCACATCCAGTACCTAGATACAAGAAACTACGAAGCGGAATACCTGGACATCCTGGACTTCCACATCCAGTACCTAGATACGAGAAACTATGGAGCGGAACACCTGGACACCCTGAACTTCCACATCCGACACCTGGACACAAGAAACTACGGAGCTGAATACCTGGACACCCTGGACTTCCACATCCGACACCCAGATACAGAAAACTACGAAGCGGAATACCTGGACACCCTGGACTTCCACATCCAATACCTAGATACAAGAAACTACGAAGCGGAATACCTGGACATCCTGGACTTCCACATCCGACACCTGGACACAGGAAACTACGGAGCGGAACATCTGAACACCCTGAACTTCCACATCCGACACCTGGACACAGGAAACTACGGAGCGGAATACCTGGACACCCTGGACTTCCACATGCTACACCTAGATACAGAAAACTATGAAGCGGAATACCTGGACACCCTGGACTTCCACATCCAGTACCTAGATACAAGAAACTACGAAGCGGAATACCTGGACATCCTGGACTTCCACATCCGACACCTGGCCACAGGAAACTACGGAGCGGAACATCTGGACACCCTGAACTTCCACATCCGACACCTAGATACCGAAAACTACGAAGCGGAATACCTGGACACCCTGAACTTCCACATCCGACACCTGGACACAAGAAACTACGGAGCTGAATACCTAGACACACTGGACTTCCACATCCGACACCCAGATACAGAAAACTATGAAGCGGAATACCTGGACACCCTGGACTTCCACATCCAGTACCTAGATACAAGAAACTACGAAGCGGAATACCTGGACATCCTGGACTTCCACATCCAGTACCTAGATACGAGAAACTATGGAGCGGAACACCTGGACACCCTGAACTTCCACATCCGACACCTGGACACAGGACACTACGGAGCTGAATACCTGGACACCCTGGACTTCCACATCCGACACCTAGATACAGAAAACTACGAAGCGGAATACCTGGACACCCTGGACTTCCACATCCAGTACCTAGATACAAGAAACTACGAAGCGAAATACCTGGACATCCTGGACTTCCACATCCGACACCTGGCCACAGGAAACTACGGAGCGGAACATCTGGACACCCTGAACTTCCACATCCGACACCTAGAGACAGAAAACTACGAAGCGGAATACCTGGACACCCTGGACTTCCACATCCAGTACCTAGATACAAGAAACTACGAAGCGGAATACCTGGACATCCTGGACTTCCACATCCAGTACCTAGATACGAGAAACTATGGAGCGGAACACCTGGACACCCTGAACTTCCACATCCGACACCTGGACACAAGAAACTACGGAGCTGAATACCTGGACACACTGGACTTCCACATCCGACACCCAGATACAGAAAACTACGAAGCGGAATACCTGGACACCCTGGACTTCCACATCCAGTACCTAGATACAAGAAACTACGAAGCGGAATACCTGGACATCCTGGACTTCCACATCCGACACCTGGCCGCAGGAAACTACGGAGCGGAACATCTGGACACCCTGAACTTCCACATCCGACACCTAGAGACAGAAAACTACGAAGCGGAATACCTGGACACCCTGGACTTCCACATCCAGTACCTAGATACAAGAAACTACGAAGCGGAATACCTGGACATCCTGGACTTCCACATCCGACACCTAGATACAGAAAACTATGAAGCGGAATACCTGGACACCCTGGACTTCCACATCCAGTACCTAGATACAAGAAACTACGAAGCGGAATACCTGGACATCCTGGACTTCCACATCCAGTACCTAGATACGAGAAACTATGGAGCGGAACACCTGGACACCCTGAACTTCCACATCCGACACCTGGACACAAGAAACTACGGAGCTGAATACCTGGACACCCTGGACTTCCACATCCGACACCCAGATACAGAAAACTACGAAGCGGAATACCTGGACACCCTGGACTTCCACATCCAGTACCTAGATACAAGAAACTACGAAGCGGAATACCTGGACATCCTGGACTTCCACATCCGACACCTGGCCACAGGAAACTACGGAGCGGAACATCTGGACACCCTGAACTTCCACATCCGACACCTAGAGACAGAAAACTACGAAGCGGAATACCTAGACACCCTGGACTTCCACATCCAGTACCTAGATACAAGAAACTACGAAGCGGAATACCTGGACATCCTGGACTTCCACATCCAGTACCTAGATACGAGAAACTATGGAGCGGAACACCTGGACACCCTGAACTTCCACATCCGACACCTGGACACAAGAAACTACGGAGCTGAATACCTGGACACACTGGACTTCCACATCCGACACCCAGATACAGAAAACTACGAAGCGGAATACCTGGACACCCTGGACTTCCACATCCAGTACCTAGATACAAGAAACTACGAAGCGGAATACCTGGACATCCTGGACTTCCACATCCGACACCTGGACACAGGAAACTACGGAGCGGAACATCTGAACACCCTGAACTTCCACATCCGACACCTGGACACAGGAAACTACGGAGCGGAATACCTGGACACCCTGGACTTCCACATGCGACACCTAGATACAGAAAACTATGAAGCGGAATACCTGGACACCCTGGACTTCCACATCCAGTACCTAGATACAAGAAACTATGGAGCGGAACACCTGGACACCCTGAACTTCCACATCCGACACCTGGATACAGAAAACTACGAAGCGGAATACCTGGACACCCTGGACTTCCACATCCAGTACCTAGATACAAGAAACTACGAAGCGGAATACCTGGACATCCTGGACTTCCACATCCGACACCTAGATACAGAAAACTATGAAGCGGAATACCTGGACACCCTGGACTTCCACATCCAGTACCTAGATACAAGAAACTACGAAGCGGAATACCTGGACATCCTGGACTTCCACATCCAGTACCTAGATACGAGAAACTATGGAGCGGAACACCTGGACACCCTGAACTTCCACATCCGACACCTGGACACAGGACACTACGGAGCTGAATACCTTGACACCCTGGACTTCCACATCCGACACCTAGATACAGAAAACTACGAAGCGGAATACCTGGACACCCTGGACTTCCACATCCAGTACCTAGATACAAGAAACTACGAAGCGGAATACCTGGACATCCTGGACTTCCACATCCGACACCTAGATACAGAAAACTATGAAGCGGAATACCTGGACACCCTGGACTTCCACATCCAGTACCTAGATACAAGAAACTACGAAGCGGAATACCTGGACATCCTGGACTTCCACATCCAGTACCTAGATACGAGAAACTATGGAGCGGAACACCTGGACACCCTGAACTTCCACATCCGACACCTGGACACAAGAAACTACGGAGCTGAATACCTGGACACCCTGGACTTCCACATCCGACACCCAGATACAGAAAACTACGAAGCGGAATACCTGGACACCCTGGACTTCCACATCCAGTACCTAGATACAAGAAACTACGAAGCGGAATACCTGGACATCCTGGACTTCCACATCCGACACCTGGACACAGGAAACTACGGAGCGGAACATCTGAACACCCTGAACTTCCACATCCGACACCTGGACACAGGAAACTACGGAGCGGAATACCTGGACACCCTGGACTTCCACATGCTACACCTAGATACAGAAAACTATGAAGCGGAATACCTGGACACCCTGGACTTCCACATCCAGTACCTAGATACAAGAAACTACGAAGCGGAATACCTGGACATCCTGGACTTCCACATCCGACACCTGGCCACAGGAAACTACGGAGCGGAACATCTGGACACCCTGAACTTCCACATCCGACACCTAGATACCGAAAACTACGAAGCGGAATACCTGGACACCCTGAACTTCCACATCCGACACCTGGACACAAGAAACTACGGAGCTGAATACCTAGACACACTGGACTTCCACATCCGACACCCAGATACAGAAAACTATGAAGCGGAATACCTGGACACCCTGGACTTCCACATCCAGTACCTAGATACAAGAAACTACGAAGCGGAATACCTGGACATCCTGGACTTCCACATCCAGTACCTAGATACGAGAAACTATGGAGCGGAACACCTGGACACCCTGAACTTCCACATCCGACACCTGGACACAGGACACTACGGAGCTGAATACCTGGACACCCTGGACTTCCACATCCGACACCTAGATACAGAAAACTACGAAGCGGAATACCTGGACACCCTGGACTTCCACATCCAGTACCTAGATACAAGAAACTACGAAGCGAAATACCTGGACATCCTGGACTTCCACATCCGACACCTGGCCACAGGAAACTACGGAGCGGAACATCTGGACACCCTGAACTTCCACATCCGACACCTAGAGACAGAAAACTACGAAGCGGAATACCTGGACACCCTGGACTTCCACATCCAGTACCTAGATACAAGAAACTACGAAGCGGAATACCTGGACATCCTGGACTTCCACATCCAGTACCTAGATACGAGAAACTATGGAGCGGAACACCTGGACACCCTGAACTTCCACATCCGACACCTGGACACAAGAAACTACGGAGCTGAATACCTGGACACACTGGACTTCCACATCCGACACCCAGATACAGAAAACTACGAAGCGGAATACCTGGACACCCTGGACTTCCACATCCAGTACCTAGATACAAGAAACTACGAAGCGGAATACCTGGACATCCTGGACTTCCACATCCGACACCTGGCCGCAGGAAACTACGGAGCGGAACATCTGGACACCCTGAACTTCCACATCCGACACCTAGAGACAGAAAACTACGAAGCGGAATACCTGGACACCCTGGACTTCCACATCCAGTACCTAGATACAAGAAACTACGAAGCGGAATACCTGGACATCCTGGACTTCCACATCCGACACCTAGATACAGAAAACTATGAAGCGGAATACCTGGACACCCTGGACTTCCACATCCAGTACCTAGATACAAGAAACTACGAAGCGGAATACCTGGACATCCTGGACTTCCACATCCAGTACCTAGATACGAGAAACTATGGAGCGGAACACCTGGACACCCTGAACTTCCACATCCGACACCTGGACACAAGAAACTACGGAGCTGAATACCTGGACACCCTGGACTTCCACATCCGACACCCAGATACAGAAAACTACGAAGCGGAATACCTGGACACCCTGGACTTCCACATCCAGTACCTAGATACAAGAAACTACGAAGCGGAATACCTGGACATCCTGGACTTCCACATCCGACACCTGGACACAGGAAACTACGGAGCGGAACATCTGAACACCCTGAACTTCCACATCCGACACCTGGACACAGGAAACTACGGAGCGGAATACCTGGACACCCTGGACTTCCACATGCTACACCTAGATACAGAAAACTATGAAGCGGAATACCTGGACACCCTGGACTTCCACATCCAGTACCTAGATACAAGAAACTACGAAGCGGAATACCTGGACATCCTGGACTTCCACATCCGACACCTGGCCACAGGAAACTACGGAGCGGAACATCTGGACACCCTGAACTTCCACATCCGACACCTAGATACCGAAAACTACGAAGCGGAATACCTGGACACCCTGAACTTCCACATCCGACACCTGGACACAAGAAACTACGGAGCTGAATACCTAGACACACTGGACTTCCACATCCGACACCCAGATACAGAAAACTATGAAGCGGAATACCTGGACACCCTGGACTTCCACATCCAGTACCTAGATACAAGAAACTATGGAGCGGAACACCTGGACACCCTGAACTTCCACATCCGACACCTGGACACAGGACACTACGGAGCTGAATACCTGGACACCCTGGACTTCCACATCCGACACCTAGATACAGAAAACTACGAAGCGGAATACCTGGACACCCTGGACTTCCACATCCAGTACCTAGATACAAGAAACTACGAAGCGAAATACCTGGACATCCTGGACTTCCACATCCGACACCTGGCCACAGGAAACTACGGAGCGGAACATCTGGACACCCTGAACTTCCACATCCGACACCTAGAGACAGAAAACTACGAAGCGGAATACCTGGACACCCTGGACTTCCACATCCAGTACCTAGATACAAGAAACTACGAAGCGGAATACCTGGACATCCTGGACTTCCACATCCAGTACCTAGATACGAGAAACTATGGAGCGGAACACCTGGACACCCTGAACTTCCACATCCGACACCTGGACACAAGAAACTACGGAGCTGAATACCTGGACACACTGGACTTCCACATCCGACACCCAGATACAGAAAACTACGAAGCGGAATACCTGGACACCCTGGACTTCCACATCCAGTACCTAGATACAAGAAACTACGAAGCGGAATACCTGGACATCCTGGACTTCCACATCCGACACCTGGACACAATAAACTACGGAGCGGAACATCTGAACACCCTGAACTTCCACATCCGACACCTGGACACAGGAAACTACGGAGCGGATACCTGGACACCCTGGACTTCCACATGCGACACCTAGATACAGAAAACTATGAAGCGGAATACCTGGACACCCTGGACTTCCACATCCAGTACCTAGATACAAGAAACTATGGAGCGGAACACCTGGACACCCTGAACTTCCACATCCGACACCTGGACACAGGAAACTACGGAGCTGAATACCTGGACACCCTGGACTTCCACATCCGACACCTAGATACAGAAAACTACGAAGCGGAATACCTGGACACCCTGGACTTCCACATCCAGTACCTAGATACAAGAAACTACGAAGCGGAATACCTGGACATCCTGGACTTCCACATCCGACACCTAGATACAGAAAACTATGAAGCGGAATACCTGGACACCCTGGACTTCCACATCCAGTACCTAGATACAAGAAACTACGAAGCGGAATACCTGGACATCCTGGACTTCCACATCCGACACCTGGCCACAGGAAACTACGGAGCGGAACATCTGGACACCCTGAACGTCCACATCCGACACCTAGATACAGAAAACTACGAAGCGGAATACCTGGACACCCTGGACTTCCACATCCAGTACCTAGATACAAGAAACTACGAAGCGGAATACCTGGACATCCTGGACTTCCACGTCCAGTACCTAGATACGAGAAACTATGGAGCGGAACACCTGGACACCCTGAACTTCCACATCCGACACCTGGACACAAGAAACTACGGAGCTGAATACCTGGACACACTGGACTTCCACATCCGACACCCAGATACAGAAAACTACGAAGCGGAATACCTGGACACCCTGGACTTCCACATCCAGTACCTAGATACAAGAAACTACGAAGCGGAATACCTGGACATCCTGCACTTCCACATCCGACACCTGGACACAGGAAACTACGGAGCGGAACATCTGAACACCCTGAACTTCCACATCCGACACCTGGACACAGGAAACTACGGAGCGGAATACCTGGACACCCTGGACTTCCACATGCGACACCTAGATACAGAAAACTATGAAGCGGAATACCTGGACACCCTGGACTTCCACATCCAGTACCTAGATACAAGAAACTACGAAGCGGAATACCTGGACATCCTGGACTTCCACATCCGACACCTGGCCACAGGAAACTACGGAGCGGAACACCTGGACACCCTGAACTTCCACATCCGACACCTGGACACAGGACACTACGGAGCTGAATACCTGGACACCCTGGACTTCCACATCCGACACCTAGATACAGAAAACTACGAAGCGGAATACCTGGACACCCTGGACTTCCACATCCAGTACCTAGATACAAGAAACTACGAAGCGAAATACCTGGACATCCTGGACTTCCACATCCGACACCTGGCCACAGGAAACTACGGAGCGGAACATCTGGACACCCTGAACTTCCACATCCGACACCTAGAGACAGAAAACTACGAAGCGGAATACCTGGACACCCTGGACTTCCACATCCAGTACCTAGATACAAGAAACTACGAAGCGGAATACCTGGACATCCTGGACTTCCACATCCAGTACCTAGATACGAGAAACTATGGAGCGGAACACCTGGACACCCTGAACTTCCACATCCGACACCTGGACACAAGAAACTACGGAGCTGAATACCTGGACACACTGGACTTCCACATCCGACACCCAGATACAGAAAACTACGAAGCGGAATACCTGGACACCCTGGACTTCCACATCCAGTACCTAGATACAAGAAACTACGAAGCGGAATACCTGGACATCCTGGACTTCCACATCCGACACCTGGACACAATAAACTACGGAGCGGAACATCTGAACACCCTGAACTTCCACATCCGACACCTGGACACAGGAAACTACGGAGCGGAATACCTGGACACCCTGGACTTCCACATGCGACACCTAGATACAGAAAACTATGAAGCGGAATACCTGGACACCCTGGACTTCCACATCCAGTACCTAGATACAAGAAACTATGGAGCGGAACACCTGGACACCCTGAACTTCCACATCCGACACCTGGACACAGGAAACTACGGAGCTGAATACCTGGACACCCTGGACTTCCACATCCGACACCTAGATACAGAAAACTACGAAGCGGAATACCTGGACACCCTGGACTTCCACATCCAGTACCTAGATACAAGAAACTACGAAGCGGAATACCTGGACATCCTGGACTTCCACATCCGACACCTAGATACAGAAAACTATGAAGCGGAATACCTGGACACCCTGGACTTCCACATCCAGTACCTAGATACAAGAAACTACGAAGCGGAATACCTGGACATCCTGGACTTCCACATCCGACACCTGGCCACAGGAAACTACGGAGCGGAACATCTGGACACCCTGAACGTCCACATCCGACACCTAGATACAGAAAACTACGAAGCGGAATACCTGGACACCCTGGACTTCCACATCCAGTACCTAGATACAAGAAACTACGAAGCGGAATACCTGGACATCCTGGACTTCCACGTCCAGTACCTAGATACGAGAAACTATGGAGCGGAACACCTGGACACCCTGAACTTCCACATCCGACACCTGGACACAAGAAACTACGGAGCTGAATACCTGGACACACTGGACTTCCACATCCGACACCCAGATACAGAAAACTACGAAGCGGAATACCTGGACACCCTGGACTTCCACATCCAGTACCTAGATACAAGAAACTACGAAGCGGAATACCTGGACATCCTGCACTTCCACATCCGACACCTGGACACAGGAAACTACGGAGCGGAACATCTGAACACCCTGAACTTCCACATCCGACACCTGGACACAGGAAACTACGGAGCGGAATACCTGGACACCCTGGACTTCCACATGCGACACCTAGATACAGAAAACTATGAAGCGGAATACCTGGACACCCTGGACTTCCACATCCAGTACCTAGATACAAGAAACTACGAAGCGGAATACCTGGACATCCTGGACTTCCACATCCGACACCTGGCCACAGGAAACTACGGAGCGGAACATCTGGACACCCTGAACTTCCACATCCGACACCTAGATACTGAAAACTACGAAGCGGAATACCTGGAAACCCTGGACTTCCACATCCAGTACCTAGATACAAGAAACTATGGAGCGGAACACCTGGACACCCTGAACTTCCACATCCGACACCTGGACACAGGAAACTACGGAGCTGAATACCTGGACACCCTGGACTTCCACACCCGACACCTAGATACAGAAAACTACGAAGCGGAATACCTGGACACCCTGGACTTCCACATCCAGTACCTAGATACAAGAAACTACGAAGCGGAATACCTGGACATCCTGGACTTCCACATCCGACACCTGGACACAGGAAACTACGGAGCGGAATACCTGGACACCCTGGACTTCCACATCCGACACTTAGATACAGAAAACTATGAAGCGGAATACCTGGACACCCTGGACTTCCACATCCAGTACCTAGATACAAGAAACTACGAAGCGGAATACCTGGACATCCTGGACTTCCACATCCGACACCTGGCCACAGGAAACTACGGAGCGGAACATCTGGACACCCTGAACTTCCACATCCGACACCTAGATACAGAAAACTACGAAGCGGAATACCTGGACATCCTGGACTTCCACATCCGACACCTGGACACAGGAAACTACGGAGCTGAATACCTGGACACCCTGGACTTCCACATCCGACACCTAGATACAGAAAACTACGAAGCGGAATACCTGGACATCCTGGACTTCCACATCCGACACCTGGACACAGGAAACTACGGAGCTGAATACCTGGACACCCTGGACTTCCACATCCGACACCTAGATACAGAAAACTACGAAGCGGAATACCTGGACACCCTGGACTTCCACATCCAGTACCTAGATACAAGAAACTACGAAGCGGAATACCTGGACATCCTGGACTTCCACATCCGACACCTGGACACAGGAAACTACGCAGCGGAACATCTGAACACCCTGAACTTCCACATCCGACACCTGGACACAGGAAACTACGGAGCGGAATACCTGGACACCCTGGACTTCCACATGCGACACCTAGATACAGAAAACTATGAAGCGGAATACCTGGACACCCTGGACTTCCACATCCAGTACCTAGATACAAGAAACTACGAAGCGGAATACCTGGACATCCTGGACTTCCACATCCGACACCTGGCCACAGGAAACTACGGAGCGGAACATCTGGACACCCTGAACTTCCACATCCGACACCTAGATACCGAAAACTACGAAGCGGAATACCTGGACACCCTGGACTTCCACATCCAGTACCTAGATACAAGAAACTATGGAGCGGAACACCTGGACACCCTGGACTTCCACATCCGACACCTGGACACAGGAAACTACGGAGCGGAACATCTGAACACCCTGAACTTCCACATCCGACACCTGGACACAGGAAACTACGGAGCGGAATACCTGGACACCCTGGACTTCCACATGCGACACCTAGATACAGAAAACTATGAAGCGGAATACCTGGACACCCTGGACTTCCACATCCAGTACCTAGATACAAGAAACTATGGAGCGGAACACCTGGACACCCTGAACTTCCACATCCGACACCTGGACACAGGAAACTACGGAGCTGAATACCTGGACACCCTGGACTTCCACATCCGACACCTAGATACAGAAAACTACGAAGCGGAATACCTGGACACCCTGGACTTCCACATCCAGTACCTAGATACAAGAAACTACGAAGCGGAATACCTGGACATCCTGGACTTCCACATCCGACACCTAGATACAGAAAACTATGAAGCGGAATACCTGGACACCCTGGACTTCCACATCCAGTACCTAGATACAAGAAACTACGAAGCGGAATACCTGGACATCCTGGACTTCCACATCCGACACCTGGCCACAGGAAACTACGGAGCGGAACATCTGGACACCCTGAACGTCCACATCCGACACCTAGATACAGAAAACTACGAAGCGGAATACCTGGACACCCTGGACTTCCACATCCAGTACCTAGATACAAGAAACTACGAAGCGGAATACCTGGACATCCTGGACTTCCACGTCCAGTACCTAGATACGAGAAACTATGGAGCGGAACACCTGGACACCCTGAACTTCCACATCCGACACCTGGACACAAGAAACTACGGAGCTGAATACCTGGACACACTGGACTTCCACATCCGACACCCAGATACAGAAAACTACGAAGCGGAATACCTGGACACCCTGGACTTCCACATCCAGTACCTAGATACAAGAAACTACGAAGCGGAATACCTGGACATCCTGCACTTCCACATCCGACACCTGGACACAGGAAACTACGGAGCGGAACATCTGAACACCCTGAACTTCCACATCCGACACCTGGACACAGGAAACTACGGAGCGGAATACCTGGACACCCTGGACTTCCACATGCGACACCTAGATACAGAAAACTATGAAGCGGAATACCTGGACACCCTGGACTTCCACATCCAGTACCTAGATACAAGAAACTACGAAGCGGAATACCTGGACATCCTGGACTTCCACATCCGACACCTGGCCACAGGAAACTACGGAGCGGAACATCTGGACACCCTGAACTTCCACATCCGACACCTAGATACTGAAAACTACGAAGCGGAATACCTGGAAACCCTGGACTTCCACATCCAGTACCTAGATACAAGAAACTATGGAGCGGAACACCTGGACACCCTGAACTTCCACATCCGACACCTGGACACAGGAAACTACGGAGCTGAATACCTGGACACCCTGGACTTCCACACCCGACACCTAGATACAGAAAACTACGAAGCGGAATACCTGGACACCCTGGACTTCCACATCCAGTACCTAGATACAAGAAACTACGAAGCGGAATACCTGGACACCCTGGACTTCCACATCCGACACTTAGATACAGAAAACTATGAAGCGGAATACCTGGACACCCTGGACTTCCACATCCAGTACCTAGATACAAGAAACTACGAAGCGGAATACCTGGACATCCTGGACTTCCACATCCGACACCTGGCCACAGGAAACTACGGAGCGGAACATCTGGACACCCTGAACTTCCACATCCGACACCTAGATACAGAAAACTACGAAGCGGAATACCTGGACATCCTGGACTTCCACATCCGACACCTGGACACAGGAAACTACGGAGCTGAATACCTGGACACCCTGGACTTCCACATCCGACACCTAGATACAGAAAACTACGAAGCGGAATACCTGGACATCCTGGACTTCCACATCCGACACCTGGACACAGGAAACTACGGAGCTGAATACCTGGACACCCTGGACTTCCACATCCGACACCTAGATACAGAAAACTACGAAGCGGAATACCTGGACACCCTGGACTTCCACATCCAGTACCTAGATACAAGAAACTACGAAGCGGAATACCTGGACATCCTGGACTTCCACATCCGACACCTGGACACAGGAAACTACGCAGCGGAACATCTGAACACCCTGAACTTCCACATCCGACACCTGGACACAGGAAACTACGGAGCGGAATACCTGGACACCCTGGACTTCCACATGCGACACCTAGATACAGAAAACTATGAAGCGGAATACCTGGACACCCTGGACTTCCACATCCAGTACCTAGATACAAGAAACTACGAAGCGGAATACCTGGACATCCTGGACTTCCACATCCGACACCTGGCCACAGGAAACTACGGAGCGGAACATCTGGACACCCTGAACTTCCACATCCGACACCTAGATACCGAAAACTACGAAGCGGAATACCTGGACACCCTGGACTTCCACATCCAGTACCTAGATACAAGAAACTATGGAGCGGAACACCTGGACACCCTGGACTTCCACATCCGACACCTGGACACAGGAAACTACGGAGCGGAACATCTGAACACCCTGAACTTCCACATCCGACACCTGGACACAGGAAACTACGGAGCGGAATACCTGGACACCCTGGACTTCCACATGCGACACCTAGATACAGAAAACTATGAAGCGGAATACCTGGACACCCTGGACTTCCACATCCAGTACCTAGATACAAGAAACTATGGAGCGGAACACCTGGACACCCTGAACTTCCACATCCGACACCTGGACACAGGAAACTACGGAGCTGAATACCTGGACACCCTGGACTTCCACATCCGACACCTAGATACAGAAAACTACGAAGCGGAATACCTGGACACCCTGGACTTCCACATCCAGTACCTAGATACAAGAAACTACGAAGCGGAATACCTGGACATCCTGGACTTCCACATCCGACACCTAGATACAGAAAACTATGAAGCGGAATACCTGGACACCCTGGACTTCCACATCCAGTACCTAGATACAAGAAACTACGAAGCGGAATACCTGGACATCCTGGACTTCCACATCCGACACCTGGCCACAGGAAACTACGGAGCGGAACATCTGGACACCCTGAACTTCCACATCCGACACCTAGATACAGAAAACTACGAAGCGGAATACCTGGACACCCTGGACTTCCACATCCAGTACCTAGATACAAGAAACTTCGAAGCGGAATACCTGGACATCCTGGACTTCCACATCCAGTACCTAGATACGAGAAACTATGGAGCGGAACACCTGGACACCCTGAACTTCCACATCCGACACCTGGACACAGGAAACTTCGGAGCTGAATACCTGGACACCCTGGACTTCCACATCCGACACCTAGATACAGAAAACTACGAAGCGGAATACCTGGACACCCTGGACTTCCACATCCAGTACCTAGATACAAGAAACTACGAAGCGGAATACCTGGACATCCTGGACTTCCACATCCGACACCTGGACACAGGAAACTACGGAGCGGAATACCTGGACACCCTGGACTTCCACATCCGACACTTAGATACAGAAAACTATGAAGCGGAATACCTGGACACCCTGGACTTCCACATCCAGTACCTAGATACAAGAAACTACGAAGCGGAATACCTGGACATCCTGGACTTCCACATCCGACACCTGGCCACAGGAAACTACGGAGCGGAACATCTGGACACCCTGAACTTCCACATCCGACACCTAGATACAGAAAACTACGAAGCGGAATACCTGGACATCCTGGACTTCCACATCCGACACCTGGACACAGGAAACTACGGAGCTGAATACCTGGACACCCTGGACTTCCACATCCGACACCTAGATACAGAAAACTACGAAGCGGAATACCTGGACATCCTGGACTTCCACATCCGACACCTGGACACAGGAAACTACGGAGCTGAATACCTGGACACCCTGGACTTCCACATCCGACACCTAGATACAGAAAACTACGAAGCGGAATACCTGGACACCCTGGACTTCCACATCCAGTACCTAGATACAAGAAACTACGAAGCGGAATACCTGGACATCCTGGACTTCCACATCCGACACCTGGACACAGGAAACTACGCAGCGGAACATCTGAACACCCTGAACTTCCACATCCGACACCTGGACACAGGAAACTACGGAGCGGAATACCTGGACACCCTGGACTTCCACATGCGACACCTAGATACAGAAAACTATGAAGCGGAATACCTGGACACCCTGGACTTCCACATCCAGTACCTAGATACAAGAAACTACGAAGCGGAATACCTGGACATCCTGGACTTCCACATCCGACACCTGGCCACAGGAAACTACGGAGCGGAACATCTGGACACCCTGAACTTCCACATCCGACACCTAGATACCGAAAACTACGAAGCGGAATACCTGGACACCCTGGACTTCCACATCCAGTACCTAGATACAAGAAACTATGGAGCGGAACACCTGGACACCCTGGACTTCCACATCCGACACCTGGACACAGGAAACTACGGAGCGGAACATCTGAACACCCTGAACTTCCACATCCGACACCTGGACACAGGAAACTACGGAGCGGAATACCTGGACACCCTGGACTTCCACATGCGACACCTAGATACAGAAAACTATGAAGCGGAATACCTGGACACCCTGGACTTCCACATCCAGTACCTAGATACAAGAAACTATGGAGCGGAACACCTGGACACCCTGAACTTCCACATCCGACACCTGGACACAGGAAACTACGGAGCTGAATACCTGGACACCCTGGACTTCCACATGCGACACCTAGATACAGAAAACTATGAAGCGGAATACCTGGACACCCTGGAATTCCACATCCAGTACCTAGATACAAGAAACTACGAAGCGGAATACCTGGACATCCTGGACTTCCACATCCGACACCTGGCCACAGGAAACTACGGAGCGGAACATCTGGACACCCTGAACTTCCACATCCGACACCTAGATACTGAAAACTACGAAGCGGAATACCTGGAAACCCTGGACTTCCACATCCAGTACCTAGATACAAGAAACTATGGAGCGGAACACCTGGACACCCTGAACTTCCACATCCGACACCTGGACACAGGAAACTACGGAGCTGAATACCTGGACACCCTGGACTTCCACATCCGACACCTAGATACAGAAAACTACGAAGCGGAATACCTGGACACCCTGGACTTCCACATCCAGTACCTAGATACAAGAAACTACGAAGCGGAATACCTGGACATCCTGGACTTCCACATCCGACACCTGGACACAGGAAACTACGGAGCGGAATACCTGGACACCCTGGACTTCCACATCCGACACTTAGATACAGAAAACTATGAAGCGGAATACCTGGACACCCTGGACTTCCACATCCAGTACCTAGATACAAGAAACTACGAAGCGGAATACCTGGACATCCTGGACTTCCACATCCGACACCTGGCCACAGGAAACTACGGAGCGGAACATCTGGACACCCTGAACTTCCACATCCGACACCTAGATACAGAAAACTACGAAGCGGAATACCTGGACATCCTGGACTTCCACATCCGACACCTGGACACAGGAAACTACGGAGCTGAATACCTGGACACCCTGGACTTCCACATCCGACACCTAGATACAGAAAACTACGAAGCGGAATACCTGGACATCCTGGACTTCCACATCCGACACCTGGACACAGGAAACTACGGAGCTGAATACCTGGACACCCTGGACTTCCACATCCGACACCTAGATACAGAAAACTACGAAGCGGAATACCTGGACACCCTGGACTTCCACATCCAGTACCTAGATACAAGAAACTACGAAGCGGAATACCTGGACATCCTGGACTTCCACATCCGACACCTGGACACAGGAAACTACGCAGCGGAACATCTGAACACCCTGAACTTCCACATCCGACACCTGGACACAGGAAACTACGGAGCGGAATACCTGGACACCCTGGACTTCCACATGCGACACCTAGATACAGAAAACTATGAAGCGGAATACCTGGACACCCTGGACTTCCACATCCAGTACCTAGATACAAGAAACTACGAAGCGGAATACCTGGACATCCTGGACTTCCACATCCGACACCTGGCCACAGGAAACTACGGAGCGGAACATCTGGACACCCTGAACTTCCACATCCGACACCTAGATACCGAAAACTACGAAGCGGAATACCTGGACACCCTGGACTTCCACATCCAGTACCTAGATACAAGAAACTATGGAGCGGAACACCTGGACACCCTGGACTTCCACATCCGACACCTGGACACAGGAAACTACGGAGCGGAACATCTGAACACCCTGAACTTCCACATCCGACACCTGGACACAGGAAACTACGGAGCGGAATACCTGGACACCCTGGACTTCCACATGCGACACCTAGATACAGAAAACTATGAAGCGGAATACCTGGACACCCTGGACTTCCACATCCAGTACCTAGATACAAGAAACTATGGAGCGGAACACCTGGACACCCTGAACTTCCACATCCGACACCTGGACACAGGAAACTACGGAGCTGAATACCTGGACACCCTGGACTTCCACATCCGACACCTAGATACAGAAAACTACGAAGCGGAATACCTGGACACCCTGGACTTCCACGTCCAGTACCTAGATACAAGAAACTACGAAGCGGAATACCTGGACATCCTGGACTTCCACATCCGACACCTAGATACAGAAAACTATGAAGCGGAATACCTGGACACCCTGGACTTCCACATCCAGTACCTAGATACAAGAAACTACGAAGCGGAATACCTGGACATCCTGGACTTCCACATCCGACACCTGGCCACAGGAAACTACGGAGCGGAACATCTGGACACCCTGAACTTCCACATCCGACACCTAGATACAGAAAACTACGAAGCGGAATACCTGGACACCCTGGACTTCCACATCCAGTACCTAGATACAAGAAACTACGAAGCGGAATACCTGGACATCCTGGACTTCCACATCCAGTACCTAGATACGAGAAACTATGGAGCGGAACACCTGGACACCCTGAACTTCCACATCCGACACCTGGACACAGGAAACTACGGAGCTGAATACCTGGACATCCTGGACTTCCACATCCGACACCTAGATACAGAAAACTACGAAGCGGAATACCTGGACACCCTGGACTTCCACATCCAGTACCTAGATACAAGAAACTACGAAGCGGAATACCTGGACATCCTGGACTTCCACATCCGACACCTGGACACAGGAAACTACGGAGCGGAATACCTGGACACCCTGGACTTCCACATCCGACACTTAGATACAGAAAACTATGAAGCGGAATACCTGGACACCCTGGACTTCCACATCCAGTACCTAGATACAAGAAACTACGAAGCGGAATACCTGGACATCCTGGACTTCCACATCCGACACCTGGCCACAGGAAACTACGGAGCGGAACATCTGGACACCCTGAACTTCCACATCCGACACCTAGATACAGAAAACTACGAAGCGGAATACCTGGACATCCTGGACTTCCACATCCGACACCTGGACACAGGAAACTACGGAGCTGAATACCTGGACACCCTGGACTTCCACATCCGACACCTAGATACAGAAAACTACGAAGCGGAATACCTGGACATCCTGGACTTCCACATCCGACACCTGGACACAGGAAACTACGGAGCTGAATACCTGGACACCCTGGACTTCCACATCCGACACCTAGATACAGAAAACTACGAAGCGGAATACCTGGACACCCTGGACTTCCACATCCAGTACCTAGATACAAGAAACTACGAAGCGGAATACCTGGACATCCTGGACTTCCACATCCGACACCTGGACACAGGAAACTACGCAGCGGAACATCTGAACACCCTGAACTTCCACATCCGACACCTGGACACAGGAAACTACGGAGCGGAATACCTGGACACCCTGGACTTCCACATGCGACACCTAGATACAGAAAACTATGAAGCGGAATACCTGGACACCCTGGACTTCCACATCCAGTACCTAGATACAAGAAACTACGAAGCGGAATACCTGGACATCCTGGACTTCCACATCCGACACCTGGCCACAGGAAACTACGGAGCGGAACATCTGGACACCCTGAACTTCCACATCCGACACCTAGATACCGAAAACTACGAAGCGGAATACCTGGACACCCTGGACTTCCACATCCAGTACCTAGATACAAGAAACTATGGAGCGGAACACCTGGACACCCTGGACTTCCACATCCGACACCTGGACACAGGAAACTACGGAGCGGAACATCTGAACACCCTGAACTTCCACATCCGACACCTGGACACAGGAAACTACGGAGCGGAATACCTGGACACCCTGGACTTCCACATGCGACACCTAGATACAGAAAACTATGAAGCGGAATACCTGGACACCCTGGACTTCCACATCCAGTACCTAGATACAAGAAACTATGGAGCGGAACACCTGGACACCCTGAACTTCCACATCCGACACCTGGACACAGGAAACTACGGAGCTGAATACCTGGACACCCTGGACTTCCACATCCGACACCTAGATACAGAAAACTACGAAGCGGAATACCTGGACACCCTGGACTTCCACATCCAGTACCTAGATACAAGAAACTACGAAGCGGAATACCTGGACATCCTGGACTTCCACATCCGACACCTAGATACAGAAAACTATGAAGCGGAATACCTGGACACCCTGGACTTCCACATCCAGTACCTAGATACAAGAAACTACGAAGCGGAATACCTGGACATCCTGGACTTCCACATCCGACACCTGGCCACAGGAAACTACGGAGCGGAACATCTGGACACCCTGAACTTCCACATCCGACACCTAGATACAGAAAACTACGAAGCGGAATACCTGGACACCCTGGACTTCCACATCCAGTACCTAGATACAAGAAACTACGAAGCGGAATACCTGGACATCCTGGACTTCCACATCCAGTACCTAGATACGAGAAACTATGGAGCGGAACACCTGGACACCCTGAACTTCCACATCCGACACCTGGACACAAGAAACTACGGAGCTGAATACCTGGACACACTGGACTTCCACATCCGACACCCAGATACAGAAAACTACGAAGCGGAATACCTGGACACCCTGGACTTCCACATCCAGTACCTAGATACAAGAAACTACGAAGCGGAATACCTGGACATCCTGCACTTCCACATCCGACACCTGGACACAGGAAACTACGGAGCGGAATACCTGGACACCCTGGACTTCCACATGCGACACCTAGATACAGAAAACTATGAAGCGGAATACCTGGACACCCTGGACTTCCACATCCAGTACCTAGATACAAGAAACTATGGAGCGGAACACCTGGACACCCTGAACTTCCACATACGACACCTGGACACAGGAAACTACGGAGCTGAATACCTGGACACCCTGAACTTCCACATCCGACACCTGGACACAGGAAACTACGGAGCTGAATACCTGGACACCCTGGACTTCCACATCCGACACCTAGATACAGAAAACTACGAAGCGGAATACCTGGACACCCTGGACTTCCACATCCAGTACCTAGATACAAGAAACTACGAAGCGGAATACCTGGACATCCTGGACTTCCACATCCGACACCTGGCCACAGGAAACTACGGAGCGGAACATCTGGACACCCTGAACTTCCACATCCGACACCTAGATACAGAAAACTACGAAGCGGAATACCTGGACACCCTGGACTTCCACATCCAGTACCTAGATACAAGAAACTACGAAGCGGAATACCTGGACATCCTGGACTTCCACATCCAGTACCTAGATACGAGAAACTATGGAGCGGAACACCTGGACACCCTGAACTTCCACATCCGACACCTGGACACAAGAAACTACGGAGCTGAATACCTGGACACCCTGGACTTCCACATCCAGTACCTAGATACAAGAAACTACGAAGCGGAATACCTGGACATCCTGGACTTCCACATCCGACACCTGGCCACAGGAAACTACGGAGCGGAACATCTGGACACCCTGAAATTCCACATCCGACACCTAGATACAGAAAACTACGAAGCGGAATACCTGGACATCCTGGACTTCCACATCCGACACCTGGACACAGGAAACTACGGAGCTGAATACCTGGACACCCTGGACTTCCACATCCGACACCTAGATACAGAAAACTACGAAGCGGAATACCTGGACATCCTGGACTTCCACATCCGACACCTGGACACAGGAAACTACGGAGCTGAATACCTGGACACCCTGGACTTCCACATCCGACACCTAGATACAGAAAACTACGAAGCGGAATACCTGGACACCCTGGACTTCCACATCCAGTACCTAGATACAAGAAACTACGAAGCGGAATACCTGGACATCCTGGACTTCCACATCCAGTACCTAGATACAAGAAACTACGAAGCGGAATACCTGGACATCCTGGACTTCCACATCCGACACCTGGCCACAGGAAACTACGGAGCGGAACATCTGGACACCCTGAACTTCCACATCCGACACCTAGATACAGAAAACTACGAAGCGGAATACCTGGACATCCTGGACTTCCACATCCGACACCTGGACACAGGAAACTACGGAGCTGAATACCTGGACACCCTGGACTTCCACATCCGACACCTAGATACAGAAAACTACGAAGCGGAATACCTGGACATCCTGGACTTCCACATCCGACACCTGGACACAGGAAACTACGGAGCTGAATACCTGGACACCCTGGACTTCCACATCCGACACCTAGATACAGAAAACTACGAAGCGGAATACCTGGACACCCTGGACTTCCACATCCAGTACCTAGATACAAGAAACTACGAAGCGGAATACCTGGACATCCTGGACTTCCACATCCGACACCTGGACACAGGAAACTACGCAGCGGAACATCTGAACACCCTGAACTTCCACATCCGACACCTGGACACAGGAAACTACGGAGCGGAATACCTGGACACCCTGGACTTCCACATGCGACACCTAGATACAGAAAACTATGAAGCGGAATACCTGGACACCCTGGACTTCCACATCCAGTACCTAGATACAAGAAACTACGAAGCGGAATACCTGGACATCCTGGACTTCCACATCCGACACCTGGCCACAGGAAACTACGGAGCGGAACATCTGGACACCCTGAACTTCCACATCCGACACCTAGATACCGAAAACTACGAAGCGGAATACCTGGACACCCTGGACTTCCACATCCAGTACCTAGATACAAGAAACTATGGAGCGGAACACCTGGACACCCTGGACTTCCACATCCGACACCTGGACACAGGAAACTACGGAGCGGAACATCTGAACACCCTGAACTTCCACATCCGACACCTGGACACAGGAAACTACGGAGCGGAATACCTGGACACCCTGGACTTCCACATGCGACACCTAGATACAGAAAACTATGAAGCGGAATACCTGGACACCCTGGACTTCCACATCCAGTACCTAGATACAAGAAACTATGGAGCGGAACACCTGGACACCCTGAACTTCCACATCCGACACCTGGACACAGGAAACTACGGAGCTGAATACCTGGACACCCTGGACTTCCACATCCGACACCTAGATACAGAAAACTACGAAGCGGAATACCTGGACACCCTGGACTTCCACATCCAGTACCTAGATACAAGAAACTACGAAGCGGAATACCTGGACATCCTGGACTTCCACATCCGACACCTAGATACAGAAAACTATGAAGCGGAATACCTGGACACCCTGGACTTCCACATCCAGTACCTAGATACAAGAAACTACGAAGCGGAATACCTGGACATCCTGGACTTCCACATCCGACACCTGGCCACAGGAAACTACGGAGCGGAACATCTGGACACCCTGAACTTCCACATCCGACACCTAGATACAGAAAACTACGAAGCGGAATACCTGGACACCCTGGACTTCCACATCCAGTACCTAGATACAAGAAACTACGAAGCGGAATACCTGGACATCCTGGACTTCCACATCCAGTACCTAGATACGAGAAACTATGGAGCGGAACACCTGGACACCCTGAACTTCCACATCCGACACCTGGACACAAGAAACTACGGAGCTGAATACCTGGACACACTGGACTTCCACATCCGACACCCAGATACAGAAAACTACGAAGCGGAATACCTGGACACCCTGGACTTCCACATCCAGTACCTAGATACAAGAAACTACGAAGCGGAATACCTGGACATCCTGCACTTCCACATCCGACACCTGGACACAGGAAACTACGGAGCGGAATACCTGGACACCCTGGACTTCCACATGCGACACCTAGATACAGAAAACTATGAAGCGGAATACCTGGACACCCTGGACTTCCACATCCAGTACCTAGATACAAGAAACTATGGAGCGGAACACCTGGACACCCTGAACTTCCACATACGACACCTGGACACAGGAAACTACGGAGCTGAATACCTGGACACCCTGAACTTCCACATCCGACACCTGGACACAGGAAACTACGGAGCTGAATACCTGGACACCCTGGACTTCCACATCCGACACCTAGATACAGAAAACTACGAAGCGGAATACCTGGACACCCTGGACTTCCACATCCAGTACCTAGATACAAGAAACTACGAAGCGGAATACCTGGACATCCTGGACTTCCACATCCGACACCTGGCCACAGGAAACTACGGAGCGGAACATCTGGACACCCTGAACTTCCACATCCGACACCTAGATACAGAAAACTACGAAGCGGAATACCTGGACACCCTGGACTTCCACATCCAGTACCTAGATACAAGAAACTACGAAGCGGAATACCTGGACATCCTGGACTTCCACATCCAGTACCTAGATACGAGAAACTATGGAGCGGAACACCTGGACACCCTGAACTTCCACATCCGACACCTGGACACAAGAAACTACGGAGCTGAATACCTGGACACCCTGGACTTCCACATCCAGTACCTAGATACAAGAAACTACGAAGCGGAATACCTGGACATCCTGGACTTCCACATCCGACACCTGGCCACAGGAAACTACGGAGCGGAACATCTGGACACCCTGAACTTCCACATCCGACACCTAGATACAGAAAACTACGAAGCGGAATACCTGGACATCCTGGACTTCCACATCCGACACCTGGACACAGGAAACTACGGAGCTGAATACCTGGACACCCTGGACTTCCACATCCGACACCTAGATACAGAAAACTACGAAGCGGAATACCTGGACATCCTGGACTTCCACATCCGACACCTGGACACAGGAAACTACGGAGCTGAATACCTGGACACCCTGGACTTCCACATCCGACACCTAGATACAGAAAACTACGAAGCGGAATACCTGGACACCCTGGACTTCCACATCCAGTACCTAGATACAAGAAACTACGAAGCGGAATACCTGGACATCCTGGACTTCCACATCCAGTACCTAGATACAAGAAACTACGAAGCGGAATACCTGGACATCCTGGACTTCCACATCCGACACCTGGCCACAGGAAACTACGGAGCGGAACATCTGGACACCCTGAACTTCCACATCCGACACCTAGATACAGAAAACTACGAAGCGGAATACCTGGACATCCTGGACTTCCACATCCGACACCTGGACACAGGAAACTACGGAGCTGAATACCTGGACACCCTGGACTTCCACATCCGACACCTAGATACAGAAAACTACGAAGCGGAATACCTGGACATCCTGGACTTCCACATCCGACACCTGGACACAGGAAACTACGGAGCTGAATACCTGGACACCCTGGACTTCCACATCCGACACCTAGATACAGAAAACTACGAAGCGGAATACCTGGACACCCTGGACTTCCACATCCAGTACCTAGATACAAGAAACTACGAAGCGGAATACCTGGACATCCTGGACTTCCACATCCGACACCTGGACACAGGAAACTACGCAGCGGAACATCTGAACACCCTGAACTTCCACATCCGACACCTGGACACAGGAAACTACGGAGCGGAATACCTGGACACCCTGGACTTCCACATGCGACACCTAGATACAGAAAACTATGAAGCGGAATACCTGGACACCCTGGACTTCCACATCCAGTACCTAGATACAAGAAACTACGAAGCGGAATACCTGGACATCCTGGACTTCCACATCCGACACCTGGCCACAGGAAACTACGGAGCGGAACATCTGGACACCCTGAACTTCCACATCCGACACCTAGATACCGAAAACTACGAAGCGGAATACCTGGACACCCTGGACTTCCACATCCAGTACCTAGATACAAGAAACTATGGAGCGGAACACCTGGACACCCTGGACTTCCACATCCGACACCTGGACACAGGAAACTACGGAGCGGAACATCTGAACACCCTGAACTTCCACATCCGACACCTGGACACATGAAACTACGGAGCGGAATACCTGGACACCCTGGACTTCCACATGCGACACCTAGATACAGAAAACTATGAAGCGGAATACCTGGACACCCTGGACTTCCACATCCAGTACCTAGATACAAGAAACTATGGAGCGGAACACCTGGACACCCTGAACATCCACATCCGACACCTGGACACAGGAAACTACGGAGCTGAATACCTGGACACCCTGGACTTCCACATCCGACACCTAGATACAGAAAACTACGAAGCGGAATACCTGGACACCCTGGACTTCCACATCCAGTACCTAGATACAAGAAACTACGAAGCGGAATACCTGGACATCCTGGACTTCCACATCCGACACCTAGATACAGAAAACTATGAAGCGGAATACCTGGACACCCTGGACTTCCACATCCAGTACCTAGATACAAGAAACTACGAAGCGGAATACCTGGACATCCTGGACTTCCACATCCGACACCTGGCCACAGGAAACTACGGAGCGGAACATCTGGACACCCTGAACTTCCACATCCGACACCTAGATACAGAAAACTACGAAGCGGAATACCTGGACACCCTGGACTTCCACATCCAGTACCTAGATACAAGAAACTACGAAGCGGAATACCTGGACATCCTGGACTTCCACATCCAGTACCTAGATACGAGAAACTATGGAGCGGAACACCTGGACACCCTGAACTTCCACATCCGACACCTGGACACAAGAAACTACGGAGCTGAATACCTGGACACACTGGACTTCCACATCCGACACCCAGATACAGAAAACTACGAAGCGGAATACCTGGACACCCTGGACTTCCACATCCAGTACCTAGATACAAGAAACTACGAAGCGGAATACCTGGACATCCTGCACTTCCACATCCGACACCTGGACACAGGAAACTACGGAGCGGAATACCTGGACACCCTGGACCTCCACATGCGACACCTAGATACAGAAAACTATGAAGCGGAATACCTGGACACCCTGGACTTCCACATCCAGTACCTAGATACAAGAAACTATGGAGCGGAACACCTGGACACCCTGAACTTCCACATACGACACCTGTACACAGGAAACTACGGAGCTGAATACCTGGACATCCTGAACTTCCACATCCGACATCTGGACACAGGAAACTACGGAGCTGAATACCTGGACACCCTGGACTTCCACATCCGACACCTAGATACAGAAAACTACGAAGCGGAATACCTGGACACCCTGGACTTCCACATCCAGTACCTAGATACAAGAAACTACGAAGCGGAATACCTGGACATCCTGGACTTCCACATCCGACACCTGGCCACAGGAAACTACGGAGCGGAACATCTGGACACCCTGAACTTCCACATCCGACACCTAGATACAGAAAACTACGAAGCGGAATACCTGGACACCCTGGACTTCCACATCCAGTACCTAGATACAAGAAACTACGAAGCGGAATACCTGGACATCCTGGACTTCCACATCCAGTACCTAGATACGAGAAACTATGGAGCGGAACACCTGGACACCCTGACCTTCCACATCCGACACCTGGACACAAGAAACTACGGAGCTGAATACCTGGACACCCTGGACTTCCACATCCGACACCCAGATACAGAAAACTACGAAGCGGAATACCTGGACACCCTGGACTTCCACATCCAGTACCTAGATACAAGAAACTACGAAGCGGAATACCTGGACATCCTGGACTTCCACATCCGACACCTGGACACAGGAAACTACGGAGCGGAACATCTGAACACCCTGAACTTCCACATCCGACACCTGGACACAGGAAACTACGGAGCGGAATACCTGGACACCCTGGTCTTCCACATCCGACACCTAGATACAGAAAACTATGAAGCGGAATACCTCGACACCCTGGACTTCCACATCCAGTACCTAGATACAAGAAACTACGAAGCGGAATACCTGGACATCCTGGACTTCCACATCCGAAACCTAGCCACAGGAAACTACGGAGCGGAACATCTGGACACCCTGAACTTCCACATCCAACACCTAGATACAGAAAACTACGAAGCGGAATACCTGGACACCCTGGACTTCCACATCCAGTACCTAGATACAAGAAACTATGGAGCGGAACACCTGGACACCCTGAACTTCCACATCCGACACCTGGACACAGGAAACTACGGAGCTGAATACCTGGACACCCTGGACTTCCACATCCGACACCTAGATACAGAAAACTACGAAGCGGAATACCTGGACACCCTGGACTTCCACATCCAGTACCTAGATACAAGAAACTACGAAGCGGAATACCTGGACATCCTGGACTTCCACATCCGACACCTGGACACAGGAAACTACGGAGCGGAACATCTGAACACCCTGAACTTCCACATCCGACACCTGGACACAGGAAACTACGGAGCGGAATACCTGGACACCCTGGACTTCCACATGCGACACCTAGCTACAGAAAACTATGAAGCGGAATACCTGGACACCCTGGACTTCCACATCCAGTACCTAGATACAAGAAACTACGAAGCGGAATACCTGGACATCCTGGACTTCCACATCCGACACCTAGCCACAGGAAACTACGGAGCGGAACATCTGGACACCCTGAACTTCCACATCCAACACCTAGATACAGAAAACTACGAAGCGGAATACCTGGACACCCTGGACTTCCACATCCAGTACCTAGATACAAGAAAGTATGGAGCGGAACACCTGGACACCCTGAACTTCCACATCCGACACCTGGACACAGGAAACTACGGAGCTGAATACCTGGACACCCTGAACTTCCACATCCGACACCTGGACACAGGAAACTACGGAGCTGAATACCTGGACACCCTGGACTTCCACATCCGACACCTAGATACAGAAAACTACGAAGCGGAATACCTGGACACCCTGGACTTCCACATCCAGTACCTAGATACAAGAAACTACGAAGCGGAATACCTGGACATCCTGGACTTCCACATCCGACACCTGGCCACAGGAAACTACGGAGCGGAACATCTGGACACCCTGAACTTCCACATCCGACACCTAGATACAGAAAACTACGAAGCGGAATACCTGGACACCCTGGACTTCCACATCCAGTACCTAGATACAAGAAACTACGAAGCGGAATACCTGGACATCCTGGACTTCCACATCCAGTACCTACATACGAGAAACTATGGAGCGGAACACCTGGACACGCTGAACTTCCACATCCGACACCTGGACACAAGAAACTACGGAGCTGAATACCTGGACACCCTGGACTTCCACATCCGACACCTGGACACAGGAAACTACGGAGCGGAATACCTGGACACCCTGGACTTCCACATCCGACACCTAGATACAGAAAACTATGAAGCGGAATACCTCGACACCCTGGACTACCACATCCAGTACCTAGATACAAGAAACTACGAAGCGGAATACCTGGACATCCTGGACTTCCACATCCGACACCTAGCCACAGGAAACTACGGAGCGGAACATCTGGACACCCTGAACTTCCACATCCAACACCTAGATACAGAAAACTACGAAGCGGAATACCTGGACACCCTGGACTTCCACATCCAGTACCTAGATACAAGAAACTATGGAGCGGAACACCTGGACACCCTGAACTTCCACATCCGACACCTGGACACAGGAAACTACGGAGCTGAATACCTGGACACCCTGGACTTCCACATCCGACACCTAGATACAGAAAACTACGAAGCGGAATACCTGGACAGCCTGGACTTCCACATCCAGTACCTAGATACAAGAAACTACGAAGCGGAATACCTGGACATCCTGGACTTCCACATCCAGTACCTAGATACAAGAAACTACGAAGCGGAATACCTGGACATCCTGGACTTCCACATCCGACACCTAGCCACAGGAAACTACGGAGCGGAACATCTGGACACCCTGAACTTCCACATCCAACACCTAGATACAGAAAACTACGAAGCGGAATACCTGGACACCCTGGACTTCCACATCCAGTACCTAGATACAAGAAACTATGGAGCGGAGCACCTGGACACCCTGAACTTCCACATCCGACACCTGGACACAGGAAACTACGGAGCTGAATACCTGGACACCCTGAACTTCCACATCCGACACCTGGACACAGGAAACTACGGAACTGAATACCTGGACACCCTGGACTTCCACATCCGACACCTAGATACAGAAAACTACGAAGCGGAATACCTGGACACCCTGGACTTCCACATCCAGTACCTAGATACAAGAAACTACGAAGCGGAATACCTGGACATCCTGGACTTCCACATCCGACACCTAGCCACAGGAAACTACGGAGCGGAACATCTGGACACCCTGAACTTCCACATCCGACACCTAGATACAGAAAACTACGAAGCGGAATACCTGGACACCCTGGACTTCCACATCCAGTACCTAGATACAAGAAACTACGAAGCGGAATACCTGGACATCCTGGACTTCCACATCCGACACCTGGACACAGGAAACTACGGAGCGGAACATCTGAACACCCTGAACTTCCACATCCGACACCTGGACACAGGAAACTACGGAGCGGAATACCTGGACACCCTGGACTTCCACATGCTACACCTAGATACAGAAAACTATGAAGCGGAATACCTGGACACCCTGGACTTCCACATCCAGTACCTAGATACAAGAAACTACGAAGCGGAATACCTGGACATCCTGGACTTCCACATCCGACACCTGGCCACAGGAAACTACGGAGCGGAACATCTGGACACCCTGAACTTCCACATCCGACACCTAGATACCGAAAACTACGAAGCGGAATACCTGGACACCCTGAACTTCCACATCCGACACCTGGACACAAGAAACTACGGAGCTGAATACCTGGACACACTGGACTTCCACATCCGACACCTAGCTACAGAAAACTATGAAGCGGAATACCTGGACACCCTGGACTTCCACATCCAGTACCTAGATACAAGAAACTACGAAGCGGAATACCTGGACATCCTGGACTTCCACATCCGACACCTAGCCACAGGAAACTACGGAGCGGAACATCTGGACACCCTGAACTTCCACATCCAACACCTAGATACAGAAAACTACGAAGCGGAATACCTGGACACCCTGGACTTCCACATCCAGTACCTAGATACAAGAAACTATGGAGCGGAACACCTGGACACCCTGAACTTCCACATCCGACCCCTGGACACAGGAAACTACGGAGCTGAATACCTGGACACCCTGAACTTCCACATCCGACACCTGGACACAGGAAACTACGGAGCTGAATACCTGGACACCCTGGACTTCCACATCCGACACCTAGATACAGAAAACTACGAAGCGGAATACCTGGACACCCTGGACTACCACATCCAGTACCTAGATACAAGAAATTACGAAGCGGAATACCTGGACATCCTGGACTTCCACATCCGACACCTAGCCACAGGAAACTACGGAGCGGAACATCTGGACACCCTGAACTTCCACATCCAACACCTAGATACAGAAAACTACGAAGCGGAATACCTGGACACCCTGGACTTCCACATCCAGTACCTAGATACAAGAAACTATGGAGCGGAACACCTGGACACCCTGAACTTCCACATCCGACACCTGGACACAGGAAACTACGGAGCTGAATACCTGGACACCCTGGACTTCCACATCCGACACCTAGATACAGAAAACTACGAAGCGGAATACCTGGACAGCCTGGACTTCCACATCCAGTACCTAGATACAAGAAACTACGAAGCGGAATACCTGGACATCCTGGACTTCCACATCCGACACCTGGACACAGGAAACTACGGAGCGGAACATCTGAACACCCTGAACTTCCACATCCGACACCTGGACACAGGAAACTACGGAGCGGAATACCTGGACACCCTGGACTTCCACATGCGACACCTAGCTACAGAAAACTATGAAGCGGAATACCTGGACACCCTGGACTTCCACATCCAGTACCTAGATACAAGAAACTACGAAGCGGAATACCTGGACATCCTGGACTTCCACATCCGACACCTAGCCACAGGAAACTACGGAGCGGAACATCTGGACACCCTGAACTTCCACAACCAACACCTAGATACAGAAAACTACGAAGCGGAATACCTGGACACCCTGGACTTCCACATCCAGTACCTAGATACAAGAAACTATGGAGCGGAGCACCTGGACACCCTGAACTTCCACATCCGACACCTGGACACAGGAAACTACGGAGCTGAATACCTGGACACCCTGAACTTCCACATCCGACACCTGGACACAGGAAACTACGGAGCTGAATACCTGGACACCCTGGACTTCCACATCCGACACCTAGATACAGAAAACTACGAAGCGGAATACCTGGACACCCTGGACTTCCACATCCAGTACCTAGATACAAGAAACTACGAAGCGGAATACCTGGACATCCTGGACTTCCACATCCGACACCTAGCCACAGGAAACTACGGAGCGGAACATCTGGACACCCTGAACTTCCACATCCGACACCTAGATACAGAAAACTACGAAGCGGAATACCTGGACACCCTGGACTTCCACATCCAGTACCTAGATACAAGAAACTACGAAGCGGAATACCTGGACATCCTGGACTTCCACATCCGACACCTGGACACAGGAAACTACGGAGCGGAACATCTGAACACCCTGAACTTCCACATCCGACACCTGGACACAGGAAACTACGGAGCGGAATACCTGGACACCCTGGACTTCCACATGCTACACCTAGATACAGAAAACTATGAAGCGGAATACCTGGACACCCTGGACTTCCACATCCAGTACCTAGATACAAGAAACTACGAAGCGGAATACCTGGACATCCTGGACTTCCACATCCGACACCTGGCCACAGGAAACTACGGAGCGGAACATCTGGACACCCTGAACTTCCACATCCGACACCTAGATACCGAAAACTACGAAGCGGAATACCTGGACACCCTGAACTTCCACATCCGACACCTGGACACAAGAAACTACGGAGCTGAATACCTGGACACACTGGACTTCCACATCCGACACCTAGCTACAGAAAACTATGAAGCGGAATACCTGGACACCCTGGACTTCCACATCCAGTACCTAGATACAAGAAACTACGAAGCGGAATACCTGGACATCCTGGACTTCCACATCCGACACCTAGCCACAGGAAACTACGGAGCGGAACATCTGGACACCCTGAACTTCCACATCCAACACCTAGATACAGAAAACTACGAAGCGGAATACCTGGACACCCTGGACTTCCACATCCAGTACCTAGATACAAGAAACTATGGAGCGGAACACCTGGACACCCTGAACTTCCACATCCGACCCCTGGACACAGGAAACTACGGAGCTGAATACCTGGACACCCTGAACTTCCACATCCGACACCTGGACACAGGAAACTACGGAGCTGAATACCTGGACACCCTGGACTTCCACATCCGACACCTAGATACAGAAAACTACGAAGCGGAATACCTGGACACCCTGGACTTCCACATCCAGTACCTAGATACAAGAAACTACGAAGCGGAATACCTGGACATCCTGGACTTCCACATCCGACACCTGGCCACAGGAAACTACGGAGCGGAACATCTGGACACCCTGAACTTCCACATCCGACACCTAGATACAGAAAACTACGAAGCGGAATACCTGGACACCCTGGACTTCCACATCCAGTACCTAGATACAAGAAACTACGAAGCGGAATACCTGGACATCCTGGACTTCCACATCCAGTACCTACATACGAGAAACTATGGAGCGGAACACCTGGACACGCTGAACTTCCACATCCGACACCTGGACACAAGAAACTACGGAGCTGAATACCTGGACACCCTGGACTTCCACATCCGACACCTGGACACAGGAAACTACGGAGCGGAATACCTGGACACCCTGGACTTCCACATCCGACACCTAGATACAGAAAACTATGAAGCGGAATACCTCGACACCCTGGACTACCACATCCAGTACCTAGATACAAGAAACTACGAAGCGGAATACCTGGACATCCTGGACTTCCACATCCGACACCTAGCCACAGGAAACTACGGAGCGGAACATCTGGACACCCTGAACTTCCACATCCAACACCTAGATACAGAAAACTACGAAGCGGAATACCTGGACACCCTGGACTTCCACATCCAGTACCTAGATACAAGAAACTACGAAGCGGAATACCTGGACATCCTGGACTTCCACATCCGACACCTGGACACAGGAAACTACGGAGCGGAACATCTGAACACCCTGAACTTCCACATCCGACACCTGGACACAGGAAACTACGGAGCGGAATACCTGGACACCCTGGACTTCCACATGCGACACCTAGCTACAGAAAACTATGAAGCGGAATACCTGGACACCCTGGACTTCCACATCCAGTACCTAGATACAAGAAACTACGAAGCGGAATACCTGGACATCCTGGACTTCCACATCCGACACCTAGCCACAGGAAACTACGGAGCGGAACATCTGGACACCCTGAACTTCCACATCCAACACCTAGATACAGAAAACTACGAAGCGGAATACCTGGACACCCTGGACTTCCACATCCAGTACCTAGATACAAGAAACTATGGAGCGGAGCACCTGGACACCCTGAACTTCCACATCCGACACCTGGACACAGGAAACTACGGAGCTGAATACCTGGACACCCTGAACTTCCACATCCGACACCTGGACACAGGAAACTACGGAGCTGAATACCTGGACACCCTGGACTTCCACATCCGACACCTAGATACAGAAAACTACGAAGCGGAATACCTGGACACCCTGGACTTCCACATCCAGTACCTAGATACAAGAAACTACGAAGCGGAATACCTGGACATCCTGGACTTCCACATCCGACACCTAGCCACAGGAAACTACGGAGCGGAACATCTGGACACCCTGAACTTCCACATCCGACACCTAGATACAGAAAACTACGAAGCGGAATACCTGGACACCCTGGACTTCCACATCCAGTACCTAGATACAAGAAACTACGAAGCGGAATACCTGGACATCCTGGACTTCCACATCCGACACCTGGACACAGGAAACTACGGAGCGGAACATCTGAACACCCTGAACTTCCACATCCGACACCTGGACACAGGAAACTACGGAGCGGAATACCTGGACACCCTGGACTTCCACATGCTACACCTAGATACAGAAAACTATGAAGCGGAATACCTGGACACCCTGGACTTCCACATCCAGTACCTAGATACAAGAAACTACGAAGCGGAATACCTGGACATCCTGGACTTCCACATCCGACACCTGGCCACAGGAAACTACGGAGCGGAACATCTGGACACCCTGAACTTCCACATCCGACACCTAGATACCGAAAACTACGAAGCGGAATACCTGGACACCCTGAACTTCCACATCCGACACCTGGACACAAGAAACTACGGAGCTGAATACCTGGACACACTGGACTTCCACATCCGACACCCAGATACAGAAAACTATGAAGCGGAATACCTGGACACCCTGGACTTCCACATCCAGTACCTAGATACAAGAAACTACGAAGCGGAATACCTGGACATCCTGGACTTCCACATCCAGTACCTAGATACGAGAAACTATGGAGCGGAACACCTGGACACCCTGAACTTCCACATCCGACACCTGGACACAGGACACTACGGAGCTGAATACCTGGACACCCTGGACTTCCACATCCGACACCTAGATACAGAAAACTACGAAGCGGAATACCTGGACACCCTGGACTTCCACATCCAGTACCTAGATACAAGAAACTACGAAGCGGAATACCTGGACATCCTGGACTTCCACATCCGACACCTGGCCACAGGAAACTACGGAGCGGAACATCTGGACACCCTGAACTTCCACATCCGACACCTAGATACAGAAAACTACGAAGCGGAATACCTGGACACCCTGGACTTCCACATCCAGTACCTAGATACAAGATACTACGAAGCGGAATACCTGGACATCCTGGACTTCCACATCCAGTACCTAGATACGAGAAACTATGGAGCGGAACACCTGGACACCCTGAACTTCCACATCCGACACCTGGACACAGGACACTACGGAGCTGAATACCTGGACACCCTGGAATTCCACATCCGACACCTAGATACAGAAAACTACGAAGCGGAATACCTGGACACCCTGGACTTCCACATCCAGTACCTAGATACAAGAAACTACGGAGCGGAATACCTGGACATCCTGGACTTCCACATCCAGTACCTAGATACGAGAAACTATGGAGCGGAACACCTGGACACCCTGAACTTCCACATCCGACACCTGGACACAGGACACTACGGAGCTGAATACCTTGACACCCTGGACTTCCACATCCGACACCTAGATACAGAAAACTACGAAGCGGAATACCTGGACACCCTGGACTTCCACATCCAGTACCTAGATACAAGAAACTACGAAGCGGAATACCTGGACATCCTGGACTTCCACATCCGACACCTGGCCGCAGGAAACTACGGAGCGGAACATCTGGACACCCTGAACTTCCACATCCGACATCTAGAGACAGAAAACTACGAAGCGGAATACCTGGACACCCTGGACTTCCACATCCAGTACCTAGATACAAGAAACTACGAAGCGGAATACCTGGACATCCTGGACTTCCACATCCGACACCTGGACACAGGAAACTACGGAGCGGAACATCTGAACACCCTGAACTTCCACATCCGACACCTGGACTCAGGAAACTACGGAGCGGAATACCTGGACACCCTGGACTTCCACATGCTACACCTAGATACAGAAAACTATGAAGCGGAATACCTGGACACCCTGGACTTCCACATCCAGTACCTAGATACAAGAAACTACGAAGCGGAATACCTGGACATCCTGGACTTCCACATCCGACACCTGGCCACAGGAAACTACGGAGCGGAACATCTGGACACCCTGAACTTCCACATCCGACACCTAGATACCGAAAACTACGAAGCGGAATACCTGGACACCCTGAACTTCCACATCCGACACCTGGACACAAGAAACTACGGAGCTGAATACCTGGACACACTGGACTTCCACATCCGACACCCAGATACAGAAAACTATGAAGCGGAATACCTGGACACCCTGGACTTCCACATCCAGTACCTAGATACAAGAAACTACGAAGCGGAATACCTGGACATCCTGGACTTCCACATCCAGTACCTAGATACGAGAAACTATGGAGCGGAACACCTGGACACCCTGAACTTCCACATCCGACACCTGGACACAGGACACTACGGAGCTGAATACCTGGACACCCTGGACTTCCACATCCGACACCTGGACACAGGACACTACGGAGCTGAATACCTGGACACCCTGGACTTCCACATCCGACACCTAGATACAGAAAACTACGAAGCGGAATACCTGGACACCCTGGACTTCCACATCCAGTACCTAGATACAAGAAACTACGAAGCGGAATACCTGGACATCCTGGACTTCCACATCCGACACCTGGCCACAGGAAACTACGGAGCGGAACATCTGGACACCCTGAACTTCCACATCCGACACCTAGATACCGAAAACTACGAAGCGGAATACCTGGACACCCTGAACTTCCACATCCGACACCTGGACACAAGAAACTACGGAGCTGAATACCTGGACACACTGGACTTCCACATCCGACACCCAGATACAGAAAACTATGAAGCGGAATACCTGGACACCCTGGACTTCCACATCCAGTACCTAGATACAAGAAACTACGAAGCGGAATACCTGGACATCCTGGACTTCCACATCCAGTACCTAGATACGAGAAACTATGGAGCGGAACACCTGGACACCCTGAACTTCCACATCCGACACCTGGACACAGGACACTACGGAGCTGAATACCTGGACACCCTGGACTTCCACATCCGACACCTAGATACAGAAAACTACGAAGCGGAATACCTGGACACCCTGGACTTCCACATCCAGTACCTAGATACAAGAAACTACGAAGCGGAATACCTGGACATCCTGGACTTCCACATCCGACACCTGGCCACAGGAAACTACGGAGCGGAACATCTGGACACCCTGAACTTCCACATCCGACACCTAGATACAGAAAACTACGAAGCGGAATACCTGGACACCCTGGACTTCCACATCCAGTACCTAGATACAAGATACTACGAAGCGGAATACCTGGACATCCTGGACTTCCACATCCAGTACCTAGATACGAGAAACTATGGAGCGGAACACCTGGACACCCTGAACTTCCACATCCGACACCTGGACACAGGACACTACGGAGCTGAATACCTGGACACCCTGGAATTCCACATCCGACACCTAGATACAGAAAACTACGAAGCGGAATACCTGGACACCCTGGACTTCCACATCCAGTACCTAGATACAAGAAACTACGGAGCGGAATACCTGGACATCCTGGACTTCCACATCCAGTATCTAGATACGAGAAACTATGGAGCGGAACACCTGGACACCCTGAACTTCCACATCCGACACCTGGACACAGGACACTACGGAGCTGAATACCTTGACACCCTGGACTTCCACATCCGACACCTAGATACAGAAAACTACGAAGCGGAATACCTGGACACCCTGGACTTCCACATCCAGTACCTAGATACAAGAAACTACGAAGCGGAATACCTGGACATCCTGGACTTCCACATCCGACACCTGGCCGCAGGAAACTACGGAGCGGAACATCTGGACACCCTGAACTTCCACATCCGACATCTAGAGACAGAAAACTACGAAGCGGAATACCTGGACACCCTGGACTTCCACATCCAGTACCTAGATACAAGAAACTACGAAGCGGAATACCTGGACATCCTGGACTTCCACATCCGACACCTGGACACAGGAAACTACGGAGCGGAACATCTGAACACCCTGAACTTCCACATCCGACACCTGGACTCAGGAAACTACGGAGCGGAATACCTGGACACCCTGGACTTCCACATGCTACACCTAGATACAGAAAACTATGAAGCGGAATACCTGGACACCCTGGACTTCCACATCCAGTACCTAGATACAAGAAACTACGAAGCGGAATACCTGGACATCCTGGACTTCCACATCCGACACCTGGCCACAGGAAACTACGGAGCGGAACATCTGGACACCCTGAACTTCCACATCCGACACCTAGATACCGAAAACTACGAAGCGGAATACCTGGACACCCTGAACTTCCACATCCGACACCTGGACACAAGAAACTACGGAGCTGAATACCTGGACACACTGGACTTCCACATCCGACACCCAGATACAGAAAACTATGAAGCGGAATACCTGGACACCCTGGACTTCCACATCCAGTACCTAGATACAAGAAACTACGAAGCGGAATACCTGGACATCCTGGACTTCCACATCCAGTACCTAGATACGAGAAACTATGGAGCGGAACACCTGGACACCCTGAACTTCCACATCCGACACCTGGACACAGGACACTACGGAGCTGAATACCTGGACACCCTGGACTTCCACATCCGACACCTGGACACAGGACACTACGGAGCTGAATACCTGGACACCCTGGACTTCCACATCCGACACCTAGATACAGAAAACTACGAAGCGGAATACCTGGACACCCTGGACTTCCACATCCAGTACCTAGATACAAGAAACTACGAAGCGGAATACCTGGACATCCTGGACTTCCACATCCGACACCTGGCCACAGGAAACTACGGAGCGGAACATCTGGACACCCTGAACTTCCACATCCGACACCTAGATACAGAAAACTACGAAGCGGAATACCTGGACACCCTGGACTTCCACATCCAGTACCTAGATACGAGAAACTATGGAGCGGAACACCTGGACACCCTGAACTTCCACATCCGACACCTGGACACAGGACACTACGGAGCTGAATACCTGGACACCCTGGAATTCCACATCCGACACCTAGATACAGAAAACTACGAAGCGGAATACCTGGACACCCTGGACTTCCACATCCAGTACCTAGATACAAGAAACTACGGAGCGGAACATCTGGACACCCTGAACTTCCACATCCGACACCTAGAGACAGAAAACTACGAAGCGGAATACCTGGACACCCTGGACTTCCACATCCAGTACCTAGATACAAGAAACTACGAAGCGGAATACCTGGACACCCTGGACTTCCACATCCAGTACCTAGATACAAGATACTACGAAGCGGAATACCTGGACATCCTGGACTTCCACATCCAGTACCTAGATACGAGAAACTATGGAGCGGAACACCTGGACACCCTGAACTTCCACATCCGACACCTGGACACAGGACACTACGGAGCTGAATACCTGGACACCCTGGAATTCCACATCCGACACCTAGATACAGAAAACTACGAAGCGGAATACCTGGACACCCTGGACTTCCACATCCAGTACCTAGATACAAGAAACTACGGAGCGGAACATCTGGACACCCTGAACTTCCACATCCGACACCTAGAGACAGAAAACTACGAAGCGGAATACCTGGACACCCTGGACTTCCACATCCAGTACCTAGATACAAGAAACTACGAAGCGGAATACCTGGACATCCTGGACTTCCACATCCAGTACCTAGATACGAGAAACTATGGAGCGGAACACCTGGACACCCTGAACTTCCACATCCGACACCTGGACACAAGAAACTACGGAGCTGAAAACCTGGACACACTGGACTTCCACATCCGACACCCAGATACAGAAAACTATGAAGCGGAATACCTGGACACCCTGGACTTCCACATCCAGTACCTAGATACAAGAAACTACGAAGCGGAATACCTGGACATCCTGGACTTCCACATCCAGTACCTAGATACGAGAAACTATGGAGCGGAACACCTGGACACCCTGAACTTCCACATCCGACACCTGGACACAGGACACTACAGAGCTGAATACCTTGACACCCTGGACTTCCACATCCGACACCTAGATACAGAAAACTACGAAGCGGAATACCTGGACACCCTGGACTTCCACATCCAGTACCTAGATACAAGAAACTACGAAGCGGAATACCTGGACATCCTGGACTTCCACATCCGACACCTGGCCGCAGGAAACTACGGAGCGGAACATCTGGACACCCTGAACTTCCACATCCGACACCTAGAGACAGAAAACTACGAAGCGGAATACCTGGACACCCTGGACTTCCACATCCAGTACCTAGATACAAGAAACTACGAAGCGGAATACCTGGACATCCTGGACTTCCACATCCGACACCTGGGCACAGGAAACTACGGAGCGGAACATCTGAACACCCTGAACTTCCACATCCGACACCTGGACTCAGGAAACTACGGAGCGGAATACCTGGACACCCTGGACTTCCACATGCTACACCTAGATACAGAAAACTATGAAGCGGAATACCTGGACACCCTGGACTTCCACATCCAGTACCTAGATACAAGAAACTACGAAGCGGAATACCTGGACATCCTGGACTTCCACATCCGACACCTGGCCACAGGAAACTACGGAGCGGAACATCTGGACACCCTGAACTTCCACATCCGACACCTAGATACCGAAAACTACGAAGCGGAATACCTGGACACCCTGAACTTCCACATCCGACACCTGGACACAAGAAACTACGGACCTGAATACCTGGACACACTGGACTTCCACATCCGACACCCAGATACAGAAAACTATGAAGCGGAATACCTGGACACCCTGGACTTCCACATCCAGTACCTAGATACAAGAAACTACGAAGCGGAATACCTGGACATCCTGGACTTCCACATCCAGTACCTAGATACGAGAAACTATGGAGCGGAACACCTGGACACCCTGAACTTCCACATCCGACACCTGGACACAGGACACTACGGAGCTGAATACCTGGACACCCTGGACTTCCACATCCGACACCTGGACACAGGACACTACGGAGCTGAATACCTGGACACCCTGGACTTCCACATCCGACACCTAGATACAGAAAACTACGAAGCGGAATACCTGGACACCCTGGACTTCCACATCCAGTACCTAGATACAAGAAACTACGAAGCGGAATACCTGGACATCCTGGACTTCCACATCCGACACCTGGCCACAGGAAACTACGGAGCGGAACATCTGGACACCCTGAACTTCCACATCCGACACCTAGATACAGAAAACTACGAAGCGGAATACCTGGACACCCTGGACTTCCACATCCAGTACCTAGATACGAGAAACTATGGAGCGGAACACCTGGACACCCTGAACTTCCACATCCGACACCTGGACACAGGACACTACGGAGCTGAATACCTGGACACCCTGGAATTCCACATCCGACACCTAGATACAGAAAACTACGAAGCGGAATACCTGGACACCCTGGACTTCCACATCCAGTACCTAGATACAAGAAACTACGGAGCGGAACATCTGGACACCCTGAACTTCCACATCCGACACCTAGAGACAGAAAACTACGAAGCGGAATACCTGGACACCCTGGACTTCCACATCCAGTACCTAGATACAAGAAACTACGAAGCGGAATACCTGGACATCCTGGACTTCCACATCCAGTACCTAGATACGAGAAACTATGGAGCGGAACACCTGGACACCCTGAACTTCCACATCCGACACCTGGACACAAGAAACTACGGAGCTGAAAACCTGGACACACTGGACTTCCACATCCGACACCCAGATACAGAAAACTATGAAGCGGAATACCTGGACACCCTGGACTTCCACATCCAGTACCTAGATACAAGAAACTACGAAGCGGAATATCTGGACATCCTGGACTTCCACATCCAGTACCTAGATACGAGAAACTATGGAGCGGAACACCTGGACACCCTGAACTTCCACATCCGACACCTGGACACAGGACACTACGGAGCTGAATACCTTGACACCCTGGACTTCCACATCCGACACCTAGATACAGAAAACTACGAAGCGGAATACCTGGACACCCTGGACTTCCACATCCGACACCTGGACACAGGAAACTACGGAGCGGAATACCTGGACACCCTGGACTTCCACATGCTACACCTAGATACAGAAAACTATGAAGCGGAATACCTGGACACCCTGGACTTCCACATCCAGTACCTAGATACAAGAAACTACGAAGCGGAATACCTGGACATCCTGGACTTCCACATCCGACACCTGGCCACAGGAAACTACGGAGCGGAACATCTGGACACCCTGAACTTCCACATCCGACACCTAGATACCGAAAACTACGAAGCGGAATACCTGGACACCCTGAACTTCCACATCCGACACCTGGACACAAGAAACTACGGAGCTGAATACCTAGACACACTGGACTTCCACATCCGACACCCAGATACAGAAAACTATGAAGCGGAATACCTGGACACCCTGGACTTCCACATCCAGTACCTAGATACAAGAAACTACGAAGCGGAATACCTGGACATCCTGGACTTCCACATCCAGTACCTAGATACGAGAAACTATGGAGCGGAACACCTGGACACCCTGAACTTCCACATCCGACACCTGGACACAGGACACTACGGAGCTGAATACCTGGACACCCTGGACTTCCACATCCGACACCTAGATACAGAAAACTACGAAGCGGAATACCTGGACACCCTGGACTTCCACATCCAGTACCTAGATACAAGAAACTACGAAGCGGAATACCTGGACATCCTGGACTTCCACATCCGACACCTGGCCACAGGAAACTAAGGAGCGGAACATCTGGACACCCTGAACTTCCACATCCGACACCTAGAGACAGAAAACTACGAAGCGGAATACCTGGACACCCTGGACTTCCACATCCAGTACCTAGATACAGAAAACTACGAAGCGGAATACCTGGACACCCTGGACTTCCACATCCAGTACCTAGATACAAGAAACTACGAAGCGGAATACCTGGACATCCTGGACTTCCACATCCGACACCTAGCCACAGGAAACTACGGAGCGGAACATCTGGACACCCTGAACTTCCACATCCGACACCTAGATACAGAAAACTACGAAGCGGAATACCTGGACACCCTGGACTTCCACATCCAGTACCTAGATACAAGAAACTACGAAGCGGAATACCTGGACATCCTGGACTTCCACATCCGACACCTGGACACAGGAAACTACGGAGCGGAACATCTGAACACCCTGAACTTCCACATCCGACACCTGGACACAGGAAACTACGGAGCGGAATACCTGGACACCCTGGACTTCCACATGCTACACCTAGATACAGAAAACTATGAAGCGGAATACCTGGACACCCTGGACTTCCACATCCAGTACCTAGATACAAGAAACTACGAAGCGGAATACCTGGACATCCTGGACTTCCACATCCGACACCTGGCCACAGGAAACTACGGAGCGGAACATCTGGACACCCTGAACTTCCACATCCGACACCTAGATACCGAAAACTACGAAGCGGAATACCTGGACACCCTGAACTTCCACATCCGACACCTGGACACAAGAAACTACGGAGCTGAATACCTGGACACACTGGACTTCCACATCCGACACCCAGATACAGAAAACTATGAAGCGGAATACCTGGACACCCTGGACTTCCACATCCAGTACCTAGATACAAGAAACTACGAAGCGGAATACCTGGACATCCTGGACTTCCACATCCAGTACCTAGATACGAGAAACTATGGAGCGGAACACCTGGACACCCTGAACTTCCACATCCGACACCTGGACACAGGACACTACGGAGCTGAATACCTGGACACCCTGGACTTCCACATCCGACACCTAGATACAGAAAACTACGAAGCGGAATACCTGGACACCCTGGACTTCCACATCCAGTACCTAGATACAAGAAACTACGAAGCGGAATACCTGGACATCCTGGACTTCCACATCCAGTACCTAGATACGAGAAACTATGGAGCGGAACACCTGGACACCCTGAACTTCCACATCCGACACCTGGACACAGGACACTACGGAGCTGAATACCTGGACACCCTGGAATTCCACATCCGACACCTAGATACAGAAAACTACGAAGCGGAATACCTGGACACCCTGGACTTCCACATCCAGTACCTAGATACAAGAAACTACGGAGCGGAACATCTGGACACCCTGAACTTCCACATCCGACACCTAGAGACAGAAAACTACGAAGCGGAATACCTGGACACCCTGGACTTCCACATCCAGTACCTAGATACAAGAAACTACGAAGCGGAATACCTGGACATCCTGGACTTCCACATCCAGTACCTAGATACGAGAAACTATGGAGCGGAACACCTGGACACCCTGAACTTCCACATCCGACACCTGGACACAAGAAACTACGGAGCTGAAAACCTGGACACACTGGACTTCCACATCCGACACCCAGATACAGAAAACTATGAAGCGGAATACCTGGACACCCTGGACTTCCACATCCAGTACCTAGATACAAGAAACTACGAAGCGGAATACCTGGACATCCTGGACTTCCACATCCAGTACCTAGATACGAGAAACTATGGAGCGGAACACCTGGACACCCTGAACTTCCACATCCGACACCTGGACACAGGACACTACGGAGCTGAATACCTTGACACCCTGGACTTCCACATCCGACACCTAGATACAGAAAACTACGAAGCGGAATACCTGGACACCCTGGACTTCCACATCCAGTACCTAGATACAAGAAACTACGAAGCGGAATACCTGGACATCCTGGACTTCCACATCCGACACCTGGCCGCAGGAAACTACGGAGCGGAACATCTGGACACCCTGAACTTCCACATCCGACACCTAGAGACAGAAAACTACGAAGCGGAATACCTGGACACCCTGGACTTCCACATCCAGTACCTAGATACAAGAAACTACGAAGCGGAATACCTGGACATCCTGGACTTCCACATCCGACACCTGGACACAGGAAACTACGGAGCGGAACATCTGAACACACTGAACTTCCACATCCGACACCTGGACACAGGAAACTACGGAGCGGAATACCTGGACACCCTGGACTTCCACATGCTACACCTAGATACAGAAAACTATGAAGCGGAATACCTGGACACCCTGGACTTCCACATCCAGTACCTAGATACAAGAAACTACGAAGCGGAATACCTGGACATCCTGGACTTCCACATCCGACACCTGGCCACAGGAAACTACGGAGCGGAACATCTGGACACCCTGAACTTCCACATCCGACACCTAGATACCGAAAACTACGAAGCGGAATACCTGGACACCCTGAACTTCCACATCCGACACCTGGACACAAGAAACTACGGAGCTGAATACCTGGACACACTGGACTTCCACATCCGACACCCAGATACAGAAAACTATGAAGCGGAATACCTGGACACCCTGGACTTCCACATCCAGTACCTAGATACAAGAAACTACGAAGCGGAATACCTGGACATCCTGGACTTCCACATCCAGTACCTAGATACGAGAAACTATGGAGCGGAACACCTGGACACCCTGAACTTCCACATCCGACACCTGGACACAGGACACTACGGAGCTGAATACCTGGACACCCTGGACTTCCACATCCGACACCTGGACACAGGACACTACGGAGCTGAATACCTGGACACCCTGGACTTCCACATCCGACACCTAGATACAGAAAACTACGAAGCGGAATACCTGGACACCCTGGACTTCCACATCCAGTACCTAGATACAAGAAACTACGAAGCGGAATACCTGGACATCCTGGACTTCCACATCCGACACCTGGCCACAGGAAACTACGGAGCGGAACATCTGGACACCCTGAACTTCCACATCCGACACCTAGATACAGAAAACTACGAAGCGGAATACCTGGACACCCTGGACTTCCACATCCAGTACCTAGATACAAGATACTACGAAGCGGAATACCTGGACATCCTGGACTTCCACATCCAGTACCTAGATACGAGAAACTATGGAGCGGAACACCTGGACACCCTGAACTTCCACATCCGACACCTGGACACAGGACACTACGGAGCTGAATACCTGGACACCCTGGAATTCCACATCCGACACCTAGATACAGAAAACTACGAAGCGGAATACCTGGACACCCTGGACTTCCACATCCAGTACCTAGATACAAGAAACTACGGAGCGGAACATCTGGACACCCTGAACTTCCACATCCGACACCTAGAGACAGAAAACTACGAAGCGGAATACCTGGACACCCTGGACTTCCACATCCAGTACCTAGATACAAGAAACTACGAAGCGGAATACCTGGACAACCTGGACTTCCACATCCAGTACCTAGATACGAGAAACTATGGAGCGGAACACCTGGACACCCTGAACTTCCACATCCGACACCTGGACACAAGAAACTACGGAGCTGAAAACCTGGACACACTGGACTTCCACATCCGACACCCAGATACAGAAAACTATGAAGCGGAATACCTGGACACCCTGGACTTCCACATCCAGTACCTAGATACAAGAAACTACGAAGCGGAATATCTGGACATCCTGGACTTCCACATCCAGTACCTAGATACGAGAAACTATGGAGCGGAACACCTGGACACCCTGAACTTCCACATCCGACACCTGGACACAGGACACTACGGAGCTGAATACCTTGACACCCTGGACTTCCACATCCGACACCTAGATACAGAAAACTACGAAGCGGAATACCTGGACACCCTGGACTTCCACATCCAGTACCTAGATACAAGAAACTACGAAGCGGAATACCTGGACATCCTGGACTTCCACATCCGACACCTGGCCGCAGGAAACTACGGAGCGGAACATCTGGACACCCTGAACTTCCACATCCGACACCTAGAGACAGAAAACTACGAAGCGGAATACCTGGACACCCTGGACTTCCACATCCAGTACCTAGATACAAGAAACTACGAAGCGGAATACCTGGACATCCTGGACTTCCACATCCGACACCTGGACACAGGAAACTACGGAGCGGAACATCTGAACACCCTGAACTTCCACATCCGACACCTGGACACAGGAAACTACGGAGCGGAATACCTGGACACCCTGGACTTCCACATGCTACACCTAGATACAGAAAACTATGAAGCGGAATACCTGGACACCCTGGACTTCCACATCCAGTACCTAGATACAAGAAACTACGAAGCGGAATACCTGGACATCCTGGACTTCCACATCCGACACCTGGCCACAGGAAACTACGGAGCGGAACATCTGGACACCCTGAACTTCCACATCCGACACCTAGATACCGAAAACTACGAAGCGGAATACCTGGACACCCTGAACTTCCACATCCGACACCTGGACACAAGAAACTACGGAGCTGAATACCTAGACACACTGGACTTCCACATCCGACACCCAGATACAGAAAACTATGAAGCGGAATACCTGGACACCCTGGACTTCCACATCCAGTACCTAGATACAAGAAACTACGAAGCGGAATACCTGGACATCCTGGACTTCCACATCCAGTACCTAGATACGAGAAACTATGGAGCGGAACACCTGGACACCCTGAACTTCCACATCCGACACCTGGACACAGGACACTACGGAGCTGAATACCTGGACACCCTGGACTTCCACATCCGACACCTAGATACAGAAAACTACGAAGCGGAATACCTGGACACCCTGGACTTCCACATCCAGTACCTAGATACAAGAAACTACGAAGCGGAATACCTGGACATCCTGGACTTCCACATCCGACACCTGGCCACAGGAAACTAAGGAGCGGAACATCTGGACACCCTGAACTTCCACATCCGACACCTAGAGACAGAAAACTACGAAGCGGAATACCTGGACACCCTGGACTTCCACATCCAGTACCTAGATACAAGAAACTACGAAGCGGAATACCTGGACATCCTGGACTTCCACATCCAGTACCTAGATACGAGAAACTATGGAGCGGAACACCTGGACACCCTGAACTTCCACATCCGACACCTGGACACAAGAAACTACGGAGCTGAATACCTGGACACACTGGACTTCCACATCCGACACCCAGATACAGAAAACTACGAAGCGGAATACCTGGACACCCTGGACTTCCACATCCAGTACCTAGATACAAGAAACTACGAAGCGGAATACCTGGACATCCTGGACTTCCACATCCGACACCTGGACACAGGAAACTACGGAGCGGAACATCTGAACACCCTGAACTTCCACATCCGACACCTGGACACAGGAAACTACGGAGCGGAATACCTGGACACCCTGGACTTGCACATGCGACACCTAGATACAGAAAACTATGAAGCGGAATACCTGGACACCCTGGACTTCCACATCCAGTACCTAGATACGAGAAACTATGGAGCGGAACACCTGGACACCCTGAACTTCCACATCCGACACCTGGACACAGGACACTACGGAGCTGAATACCTGGACACCCTGGAATTCCACATCCGACACCTAGATACAGAAAACTACGAAGCGGAATACCTGGACACCCTGGACTTCCACATCCAGTACCTAGATACAAGAAACTACGGAGCGGAACATCTGGACACCCTGAACTTCCACATCCGACACCTAGAGACAGAAAACTATGAAGCGGAATACCTGGACACCCTGGACTTCCACATCCAGTACCTAGATACGAGAAACTATGGAGCGGAACACCTGGACACCCTGAACTTCCACATCCGACACCTGGACACAAGAAACTACGGAGCTGAAAACCTGGACACACTGGACTTCCACATCCGACACCCAGATACAGAAAACTATGAAGCGGAATACCTGGACACCCTGGACTTCCACATCCAGTACCTAGATACAAGAAACTACGAAGCGGAATATCTGGACATCCTGGACTTCCACATCCAGTACCTAGATACGAGAAACTATGGAGCGGAACACCTGGACACCCTGAACTTCCACATCCGACACCTGGACACAGGACACTACGGAGCTGAATACCTTGACACCCTGGACTTCCACATCCGACACCTAGATACAGAAAACTACGAAGCGGAATACCTGGACACCCTGGACTTCCACATCCAGTACCTAGATACAAGAAACTACGAAGCGGAATACCTGGACATCCTGGACTTCCACATCCGACACCTGGCCGCAGGAAACTACGGAGCGGAACATCTGGACACCCTGAACTTCCACATCCGACACCTAGAGACAGAAAACTACGAAGCGGAATACCTGGACACCCTGGACTTCCACATCCAGTACCTAGATACAAGAAACTACGAAGCGGAATACCTGGACATCCTGGACTTCCACATCCGACACCTGGACACAGGAAACTACGGAGCGGAACATCTGAACACCCTGAACTTCCACATCCGACACCTGGACACAGGAAACTACGGAGCGGAATACCTGGACACCCTGGACTTCCACATGCTACACCTAGATACAGAAAACTATGAAGCGGAATACCTGGACACCCTGGACTTCCACATCCAGTACCTAGATACAAGAAACTACGAAGCGGAATACCTGGACATCCTGGACTTCCACATCCGACACCTGGCCACAGGAAACTACGGAGCGGAACATCTGGACACCCTGAACTTCCACATCCGACACCTAGATACCGAAAACTACGAAGCGGAATACCTGGACACCCTGAACTTCCACATCCGACACCTGGACACAAGAAACTACGGAGCTGAATACCTAGACACACTGGACTTCCACATCCGACACCCAGATACAGAAAACTATGAAGCGGAATACCTGGACAACCTGGACTTCCACATCCAGTACCTAGATACAAGAAACTACGAAGCGGAATACCTGGACATCCTGGACTTCCACATCCAGTACCTAGATACGAGAAACTATGGAGCGGAACACCTGGACACCCTGAACTTCCACATCCGACACCTGGACACAGGACACTACGGAGCTGAATACCTGGACACCCTGGACTTCCACATCCGACACCTAGATACAGAAAACTACGAAGCGGAATACCTGGACACCCTGGACTTCCACATCCAGTACCTAGATACAAGAAACTACGAAGCGGAATACCTGGACATCCTGGACTTCCACATCCGACACCTGGCCACAGGAAACTAAGGAGCGGAACATCTGGACACCCTGAACTTCCACATCCGACACCTAGAGACAGAAAACTACGAAGCGGAATACCTGGACACCCTGGACTTCCACATCCAGTACCTAGATACAAGAAACTACGAAGCGGAATACCTGGACATCCTGGACTTCCACATCCAGTACCTAGATACGAGAAACTATGGAGCGGAACACCTGGACACCCTGAACTTCCACATCCGACACCTGGACACAAGAAACTACGGAGCTGAATACCTGGACACACTGGACTTCCACATCCGACACCCAGATACAGAAAACTACGAAGCGGAATACCTGGACACCCTGGACTTCCACATCCAGTACCTAGATACAAGAAACTACGAAGCGGAATACCTGGACATCCTGGACTTCCACATCCGACACCTGGACACAGGAAACTACGGAGCGGAACATCTGAACACCCTGAACTTCCACATCCGACACCTGGACACAGGAAACTACGGAGCGGAATACCTGGACACCCTGGACTTGCACATGCGACACCTAGATACAGAAAACTATGAAGCGGAATACCTGGACACCCTGGACTTCCACATCCAGTACCTAGATACAAGAAACTATGGAGCGGAACACCTGGACACCCTGAACTTCCTCATCCGACACCTGGACACAGGAAACTACGGAGCTGAATACCTGGACACCCTGGACTTCCACATCCGACACCTAGATACAGAAAACTACGAAGCGGAATACCTGGACACCCTGGACTTCCACATCCAGTACCTAGATACAAGAAACTACGAAGCGGAATACCTGGACATCCTGGACTTCCACATCCGACACCTAGATACAGAAAACTATGAAGCGGAATACCTGGACACCCTGGACTTCCACATCCAGTACCTAGATACAAGAAACTACGAAGCGGAATACCTGGACATCCTGGACTTCCACATCCAGTACCTAGATACGAGAAACTATGGAGCGGAACACCTGGACACCCTGAACTTCCACATCCGACACCTGGACACAGGACACTACGGAGCTGAATACCTTGACACCCTGGACTTCCACATCCGACACCTAGATACAGAAAACTACGAAGCGGAATACCTGGACACCCTGGACTTCCACATCCAGTACCTAGATACAAGAAACTACGAAGCGGAATACCTGGACATCCTGGACTTCCACATCCGACACCTGGCCGCAGGAAACTACGGAGCGGAACATCTGGACACCCTGAACTTCCACATCCGACACCTAGAGACAGAAAACTACGAAGCGGAATACCTGGACACCCTGGACTTCCACATCCAGTACCTAGATACAAGAAACTACGAAGCGGAATACCTGGACATCCTGGACTTCCACATCCAGTACCTAGATACGAGAAACTATGGAGCGGAACACCTGGACACCCTGAACTTCCACATCCGACACCTGGACACAAGAAACTACGGAGCTGAATACCTGGACACCCTGGACTTCCACATCCGACACCCAGATACAGAAAACTACGAAGCGGAATACCTGGACACCCTGGACTTCCACATCCAGTACCTAGATACAAGAAACTACGAAGCGGAATACCTGGACATCCTGGACTTCCACATCCGACACCTGGACACAGGAAACTACGGAGCGGAACATTTGAACACCCTGAACTTCCACATCCGACACCTGGACACAGGAAACTACGGAGCGGAATACCTGGACACCCTGGACTTCCACATGCTACACCTAGATACAGAAAACTATGAAGCGGAATACCTGGACACCCTGGACTTCCACATCCAGTACCTAGATACAAGAAACTACGAAGCGGAATACCTGGACATCCTGGACTTCCACATCCGACACCTGGCCACAGGAAACTACGGAGCGGAACATCTGGACACCCTGAACTTCCACATCCGACACCTAGATACCGAAAACTACGAAGCGGAATACCTGGACACCCTGAACTTCCACATCCGACACCTGGACACAAGAAACTACGGAGCTGAATACCTAGACACACTGGACTTCCACATCCGACACCCAGATACAGAAAACTATGAAGCGGAATACCTGGACAACCTGGACTTCCACATCCAGTACCTAGATACAAGAAACTACGAAGCGGAATACCTGGACATCCTGGACTTCCACATCCAGTACCTAGATACGAGAAACTATGGAGCGGAACACCTGGACACCCTGAACTTCCACATCCGACACCTGGACACAGGACACTACGGAGCTGAATACCTGGACACCCTGGACTTCCACATCCGACACCTAGATACAGAAAACTACGAAGCGGAATACCTGGACACCCTGGACTTCCACATCCAGTACCTAGATACAAGAAACTACGAAGCGGAATACCTGGACATCCTGGACTTCCACATCCGACACCTGGCCACAGGAAACTAAGGAGCGGAACATCTGGACACCCTGAACTTCCACATCCGACACCTAGAGACAGAAAACTACGAAGCGGAATACCTGGACACCCTGGACTTCCACATCCAGTACCTAGATACAAGAAACTACGAAGCGGAATACCTGGACATCCTGGACTTCCACATCCAGTACCTAGATACGAGAAACTATGGAGCGGAACACCTGGACACCCTGAACTTCCACATCCGACACCTGGACACAAGAAACTACGGAGCTGAATACCTGGACACACTGGACTTCCACATCCGACACCCAGATACAGAAAACTACGAAGCGGAATACCTGGACACCCTGGACTTCCACATCCAGTACCTAGATACAAGAAACTACGAAGCGGAATACCTGGACATCCTGGACTTCCACATCCGACACCTGGACACAGGAAACTACGGAGCGGAACATCTGAACACCCTGAACTTCCACATCCGACACCTGGACACAGGAAACTACGGAGCGGAATACCTGGACACCCTGGACTTGCACATGCGACACCTAGATACAGAAAACTATGAAGCGGAATACCTGGACACCCTGGACTTCCACATCCAGTACCTAGATACAAGAAACTATGGAGCGGAACACCTGGACACCCTGAACTTCCTCATCCGACACCTGGACACAGGAAACTACGGAGCTGAATACCTGGACACCCTGGACTTCCACATCCGACACCTAGATACAGAAAACTACGAAGCGGAATACCTGGACACCCTGGACTTCCACATCCAGTACCTAGATACAAGAAACTACGAAGCGGAATACCTGGACATCCTGGACTTCCACATCCGACACCTAGATACAGAAAACTATGAAGCGGAATACCTGGACACCCTGGACTTCCACATCCAGTACCTAGATACAAGAAACTACGAAGCGGAATACCTGGACATCCTGGACTTCCACATCCAGTACCTAGATACGAGAAACTATGGAGCGGAACACCTGGACACCCTGAACTTCCACATCCGACACCTGGACACAGGACACTACGGAGCTGAATACCTTGACACCCTGGACTTCCACATCCGACACCTAGATACAGAAAACTACGAAGCGGAATACCTGGACACCCTGGACTTCCACATCCAGTACCTAGATACAAGAAACTACGAAGCGGAATACCTGGACATCCTGGACTTCCACATCCGACACCTGGCCGCAGGAAACTACGGAGCGGAACATCTGGACACCCTGAACTTCCACATCCGACACCTAGAGACAGAAAACTACGAAGCGGAATACCTGGACACCCTGGACTTCCACATCCAGTACCTAGATACAAGAAACTACGAAGCGGAATACCTGGACATCCTGGACTTCCACATCCAGTACCTAGATACGAGAAACTATGGAGCGGAACACCTGGACACCCTGAACTTCCACATCCGACACCTGGACACAAGAAACTACGGAGCTGAATACCTGGACACCCTGGACTTCCACATCCGACACCCAGATACAGAAAACTACGAAGCGGAATACCTGGACACCCTGGACTTCCACATCCAGTACCTAGATACAAGAAACTACGAAGCGGAATACCTGGACATCCTGGACTTCCACATCCGACACCTGGACACAGGAAACTACGGAGCGGAACATTTGAACACCCTGAACTTCCACATCCGACACCTGGACACAGGAAACTACGGAGCGGAATACATGGACACCCTGGACTTCCACATGCTACACCTAGATACAGAAAACTATGAAGCGGAATACCTGGACACCCTGGACTTCCACATCCAGTACCTAGATACAAGAAACTACGAAGCGGAATACCTGGACATCCTGGACTTCCACATCCGACACCTGGCCACAGGAAACTACGGAGCGGAACATCTGGACACCCTGAACTTCCACATCCGACACCTAGATACCGAAAACTACGAAGCGGAATACCTGGACACCCTGAACTTCCACATCCGACACCTGGACACAAGAAACTACGGAGCTGAATACCTAGACACACTGGACTTCCACATCCGACACCCAGATACAGAAAACTATGAAGCGGAATACCTGGACACCCTGGACTTCCACATCCAGTACCTAGATACAAGAAACTACGAAGCGGAATACCTGGACATCCTGGACTTCCACATCCAGTACCTAGATACGAGAAACTATGGAGCGGAACACCTGGACACCCTGAACTTCCACATCCGACACCTGGACACAGGAAACTACGGAGCGGAACATCTGAACACCCTGAACTTCCACATCCGACACCTGGACACAGGAAACTACGGAGCGGAATACCTGGACACCCTGGACTTCCACATGCTACACCTAGATACAGAAAACTATGAAGCGGAATACCTGGACACCCTGGACTTCCACATCCAGTACCTAGATACAAGAAACTACGAAGCGGAATACCTGGACATCCTGGACTTCCACATCCGACACCTGGCCACAGGAAACTACGGAGCGGAACATCTGGACACCCTGAACTTCCACATCCGACACCTAGATACCGAAAACTACGAAGCGGAATACCTGGACACCCTGAACTTCCACATCCGACACCTGGACACAAGAAACTACGGAGCTGAATACCTAGACACACTGGACTTCCACATCCGACACCCAGATACAGAAAACTATGAAGCGGAATACCTGGACACCCTGGACTTCCACATCCAGTACCTAGATACAAGAAACTACGAAGCGGAATACCTGGACATCCTGGACTTCCACATCCAGTACCTAGATACGAGAAACTATGGAGCGGAACACCTGGACACCCTGAACTTCCACATCCGACACCTGGACACAAGAAACTACGGAGCTGAAAACCTGGACACACTGGACTTCCACATCCGACACCCAGATACAGAAAACTATGAAGCGGAATACCTGGACACCCTGGACTTCCACATCCAGTACCTAGATACAAGAAACTACGAAGCGGAATACCTGGACATCCTGGACTTCCACATCCAGTACCTAGATACGAGAAACTATGGAGCGGAACACCTGGACACCCTGAACATCCACATCCGACACCTGGACACAGGACACTACGGAGCTGAATACCTTGACACCCTGGACTTCCACATCCGACACCTAGATACAGAAAACTACGAAGCGGAATACCTGGACACCCTGGACTTCCACATCCAGTACCTAGATACAAGAAACTACGAAGCGGAATACCTGGACATCCTGGACTTCCACATCCGACACCTGGCCGCAGGAAACTACGGAGCGGAACATCTGGACACCCTGAACTTCCACATCCGACACCTAGAGACAGAAAACTACGAAGCGGAATACCTGGACACCCTGGACTTCCACATCCAGTACCTAGATACAAGAAACTACGAAGCGGAATACCTGGACATCCTGGACTTCCACATCCAGTACCTAGATACGAGAAACTATGGAGCGGAACACCTGGACACCCTGAACTTCCACATCCGACACCTGGACACAAGAAACTACGGAGCTGAATACCTGGACACCCTGGATTTCCACATCCGACACCCAGATACAGAAAACTACGAAGCTGAATACCTGGACACCCTGGACTTCCACATCCAGTACCTAGATACAAGAAACTACGAAGCGGAATACCTGGACATCCTGGACTTCCACATCCGACACCTGGACACAGGAAACTACGGAGCGGAACATCTGAACACCCTGAACTTCCACATCCGACACCTGGACACAGGAAACTACGGAGCGGAATACCTGGACACCCTGGACTTCCACATGCTACACCTAGATACAGAAAACTATGAAGCGGAATACCTGGACACCCTGGACTTCCACATCCAGTACCTAGATACAAGAAACTACGAAGCGGAATACCTGGACATCCTGGACTTCCACATCCGACACCTGGCCACAGGAAACTACGGAGCGGAACATCTGGACACCCTGAACTTCCACATCCGACACCTAGAGACAGAAAACTACGAACCGGAATACCTGGACACCCTGGACTTCCACATCCAGTACCTAGATACAAGAAACTACGAAGCGGAATACCTGGACATCCTGGACTTCCACATCCAGTACCTAGATACGAGAAACTATGGAGCGGAACACCTGGACACCCTGAACTTCCACATCCGACACCTGGACACAAGAAACTACGGAGCTGAATACCTGGACACCCTGGACTTCCACATCCGACACCCAGATACAGAAAACTACGAAGCGGAATACCTGGACACCCTGGACTTCCACATCCAGTACCTAGATACAAGAAACTACGAAGCGGAATACCTGGACATCCTGGACTTCCACATCCGACACCTGGCCGCAGGAAACTACGGAGCGGAACATCTGGACACCCTGAACTTCCACATCCGACACCTAGAGACAGAAAACTACGAAGCGGAATACCTGGACACCCTGGACTTCCACATCCAGTACCTAGATACAAGAAACTACGAAGCGGAATACCTGGACATCCTGGACTTCCACATCCAGTACCTAGATACGAGAAACTATGGAGCGGAACATCTGGACACCCTGAACTTCCACATCCGACACCTGGACACAAGAAACTACGGAGCTGAATACCTGGACACCCTGGACTTCCACATCCGACACCCAGATACAGAAAACTACGAAGCGGAATACCTGGACACCCTGGACTTCCACATCCAGTACCTAGATACAAGAAACTACGAAGCGGAATACCTGGACATCCTGGACTTCCACATCCGACACCTGGACACAGGAAACTACGGAGCGGAACATCTGAACACCCTGAACTTCCACATCCGACACCTGGACACAGGAAACTACGGAGCGGAATACCTGGTCACCCTGGACTTCCACATGCTACACCTAGATACAGAAAACTATGAAGCGGAATACCTGGACACCCTGGACTTCCACATCCAGTACCTAGATACAAGAAACTACGAAGCGGAATACCTGGACATCCTGGACTTCCACATCCGACACCTGGCCACAGGAAACTACGGAGCGGAACATCTGGACACCCTGAACTTCCACATCCGACACCTAGATACCGAAAACTACGAAGCGGAATACCTGGACACCCTGAACTTCCACATCCGACACCTGGACACAAGAAACTACGGAGCTGAATACCTAGACACACTGTACTTCCACATCCGACACCCAGATACAGAAAACTATGAAGCGGAATACCTGGACACCCTGGACTTCCACATCCAGTACCTAGATACAAGAAACTACGAAGCGGAATACCTGGACATCCTGGACTTCCACATCCAGTACCTAGATACGAGAAACTATGGAGCGGAACACCTGGACACCCTGAACTTCCACATCCGACACCTGGACACAGGACACTACGGAGCTGAATACCTGGACACCCTGGACTTCCACATCCGACACCTAGATACAGAAAACTATGAAGCGGAATACCTGGACACCCTGGACTTCCACATCCAGTACCTAGATACAAGAAACTACGAAGCGGAATACCTGGACATCCTGGACTTCCACATCCGACACCTGGCCACAGGAAACTACGGAGCGGAACATCTGGACACCCTGAACTTCCACATCCGACACCTAGAGACAGAAAACTACGAAGCGGAATACCTGGACACCCTGGACTTCCACATCCAGTACCTAGATACAAGAAACTACGAAGCGGAATACCTGGACATCCTGGACTTCCACATCCAGTACCTAGATACGAGAAACTATGGAGCGGAACACCTGGACACCCTGAACTTCCACATCCGACACCTGGACACAAGAAACTACGGAGCTGAATACCTGGACACACTGGACTTCCACATCCGACACCCAGATACAGAAAACTACGAAGCGGAATACCTGGACACCCTGGACTTCCACATCCAGTACCTAGATACAAGAAACTACGAAGCGGAATACCTGGACATCCTGGACTTCCACATCCGACACCTGGACACAGGAAACTACGGAGCGGAACATCTGAACACCCTGAAATTCCACATCCGACACCTGGACACAGGAAACTACGGAGCGGAATACCTGGACACCCTGGACTTCCACATGCGACACCTAGATACAGAAAACTATGAAGTGGAATACCTGGACACCCTGGACTTCCACATCCAGTACCTAGATACAAGAAACTATGGAGCGGAACACCTGGACACCCTGAACTTCCACATCCGACACCTGGACACAGGAAACTACGGAGCTGAATACCTGGACACCCTGGACTTCCACATCCGACACCTAGATACAGAAAACTACGAAGCGGAATACCTGGACACCCTGGACTTCCACATCCAGTACCTAGATACAAGAAACTACGAAGCGGAATACCTGGACATCCTGGACTTCCACATCCGACACCTAGATACAGAAAACTATGAAGCGGAATACCTGGACACCCTGGACTTCCACATCCAGTACCTAGATACAAGAAACTACGAAGCGGAATACCTGGACATCCTGGACTTCCACATCCAGTACCTAGATACGAGAAACTATGGAGCGGAACACCTGGACACCCTGAACTTCCACATCCGACACCTGGACACAGGACACTACGGAGCTGAATACCTTGACACCCTGGACTTCCATATCCGACACCTAGATACAGAAAACTACGAAGCGGAATACCTGGACACCCTGGACTTCCACATCCAGTACCTAGATACAAGAAACTACGAAGCGGAATACCTGGACATCCTGGACTTCCACATCCAGTACCTAGATACGAGAAACTATGGAGCGGAACACCTGGACACCCTGAACTTCCACATCCGACACCTGGACACAAGAAACTACGGAGCTGAATACCTGGACACCCTGGACTTCCACATCCGACACCCAGATACAGAAAACTACGAAGCGGAATACCTGGACACCCTGGACTTCCACATCCAGTACCTAGATACAAGAAACTACGAAGCGGAATACCTGGACATCCTGGACTTCCACATCCGACACCTGGACACAGGAAACTACGGAGCGGAACATCTGAACACCCTGAACTTCCACATCCGACACCTGGACACAGGAAACTACGGAGCGGAATACCTGGACACCCTGGACTTCCACATGCTACACCTAGATACAGAAAACTATGAAGCGGAATACCTGGACACCCTGGACTTCCACATCCAGTACCTAGATACAAGAAACTACGAAGCGGAATACCTGGACATCCTGGACTTCCACATCCGACACCTGGCCACAGGAAACTACGGAGCGGAACATCTGGACACCCTGAACTTCCACATCCGACACCTAGATACCGAAAACTACGAAGCGGAATACCTGGACACCCTGAACTTCCACATCCGACACCTGGACACAAGAAACTACGGAGCTGAATACCTAGACACACTGGACTTCCACATCCGACACCCAGATACAGAAAACTATGAAGCGGAATACCTGGACACCCTGGACTTCCACATCCAGTACCTAGATACAAGAAACTACGAAGCGGAATACCTGGACATCCTGGACTTCCACATCCAGTACCTAGATACGAGAAACTATGGAGCGGAACACCTGGACACCCTGAACTTCCACATCCAGTACCTAGATACGAGAAACTATGGAGCGGAACACCTGGACACCCTGAACTTCCACATCCGACACCTGGACACAGGACACTACGGAGCTGAATACCTGGACACCCTGGACTTCCACATCCGACACCTAGATACAGAAAACTACGAAGCGGAATACCTGGACACCCTGGACTTCCACATCCAGTACCTAGATACAAGAAACTACGAAGCGGAATACCTGGACATCCTGGACTTCCACATCCGACACCTGGCCACAGGAAACTACGGAGCGGAACATCTGGACACCCTGAACTTCCACATCCGACACCTAGAGACAGAAAACTACGAAGCGGAATACCTGGACACCCTGGACTTCCACATCCAGTACCTAGATACAAGAAACTACGAAGCGGAATACCTGGACATCCTGGACTTCCACATCCAGTACCTAGATACGAGAAACTATGGAGCGGAACACCTGGACACCCTGAACTTCCACATCCGACACCTGGACACAAGAAACTACGGAGCTGAATACCTGGACACACTGGACTTCCACATCCGACACCCAGATACAGAAAACTACGAAGCGGAATACCTGGACACCCTGGACTTCCACATCCAGTACCTAGATACAAGAAACTACGAAGCGGAATACCTGGACATCCTGGACTTCCACATCCGACACCTGGACACAGGAAACTACGGAGCGGAACATCTGAACACCCTGAACTTCCACATCCGACACCTGGACACAGGAAACTACGGAGCGGAATACCTGGACACCCTGGACTTCCACATGCGACACCTAGATACAGAAAACTATGAAGCGGAATACCTGGACACCCTGGACTTCCACATCCAGTACCTAGATACAAGAAACTATGGAGCGGAACACCTGGACACCCTGAACTTCCACATCCGACACCTGGACACAGGAAACTACGGAGCTGAATACCTGGACACCCTGGACTTCCACATCCGACACCTAGATACAGAAAACTACGAAGCGGAATACCTGGACACCCTGGACTTCCACATCCGACACCTGGACACAAGAAACTACGGAGCTGAATACCTAGACACACTGGACTTCCACATCCGACACCCAGATACAGAAGACTATGAAGCGGAATACCTGGACACCCTGGACTTCCACATCCAGTACCTAGATACAAGAAACTACGAAGCGGAATACCTGGACATCCTGGACTTCCACATCCAGTACCTAGATACGAGAAACTATGGAGCGGAACACCTGGACACCCTGAACTTCCACATCCGACACCTGGACACAGGACACTACGGAGCTGAATACCTGGACACCCTGGACTTCCACATCCGACACCTAGATACAGAAAACTACGAAGCGGAATACCTGGACACCCTGGACTTCCACATCCAGTACCTAGATACAAGAAACTACGAAGCGGAATACCTGGACATCCTGGACTTCCACATCCGACACCTGGCCACAGGAAACTACGGAGCGGAACATCTGGACACCCTGAACTTCCACATCCGACCCCTAGAGACAGAAAACTACGAAGCGGAATACCTGGACACCCTGGACTTCCACATCCAGTACCTAGATACAAGAAACTACGAAGCGGAATACCTGGACATCCTGGACTTCCACATCCAGTACCTAGATACGAGAAACTATGGAGCGGAACACCTGGACGCCCTGAACTTCCACATCCGACACCTGGACACAAGAAACTACGGAGCTGAATACCTGGACACACTGGACTTCCACATCCGACACCCAGATACAGAAAACTACGAAGCGGAATACCTGGACACCCTGGACTTCCACATCCAGTACCTAGATACAAGAAACTACGAAGCGGAATACCTGGACATCCTGGACTTCCACATCCGACACCTGGACACAGGAAACTACGGAGCGGAACATCTGAACACCCTGAACTTCCACATCCGACACCTGGACACAGGAAACTACGGAGCGGAATACCTGGACACCCTGGACTTCCACATGCGACACCTAGATACAGAAAACTATGAAGCGGAATACCTGGACACCCTGGACTTCCACATCCAGTACCTAGATACAAGAAACTATGGAGCGGAACACCTGGACACCCTGAACTTCCACATCCGACACCTGGACACAGGAAACTACGGAGCTGAATACCTGGACACCCTGGACTTCCACATCCGACACCTAGATACAGAAAACTACGAAGCGGAATACCTGGACACCCTGGACTTCCACATCCAGTACCTAGATACAAGAAACTACGAAGCGGAATACCTGGACATCCTGGACTTCCACATCCGACACCTAGATACAGAAAACTATGAAGCGGAATACCTGGACACCCTGGACTTCCACATCCAGTACCTAGATACAAGAAACTACGAAGCGGAATACCTGGACATCCTGGACTTCCACATCCAGTACCTAGATACGAGAAACTATGGAGCGGAACACCTGGACACCCTGAACTTCCACATCCGACACCTGGACACAGGACACTACGGAGCTGAATACCTTGACACCCTGGACTTCCACATCCGACACCTAGATACAGAAAACTACGAAGCGGAATACCTGGACACCCTGGACTTCCACATCCAGTACCTAGATACAAGAAACTACGAAGCGGAATACCTGGACATCCTGGACTTCCACATCCGACACCTGGCCGCAGGAAACTACGGAGCGGAACATCTGGACACCCTGAACTTCCACATCCGACACCTAGAGACAGAAAACTACGAAGCGGAATACCTGGACACCCTGGACTTCCACATCCAGTACCTAGATACAAGAAACTACGAAGCGGAATACCTGGACATCCTGGACTTCCACATCCAGTACCTAGATACGAGAAACTATGGAGCGGAACACCTGGACACCCTGAACTTCCACATCCGACACCTGGACACAAGAAACTACGGAGCTGAATACCTGGACACCCTGGACTTCCACATCCGACACCCAGATACAGAAAACTACGAAGCGGAATACCTGGTCACCCTGGACTTCCACATCCAGTACCTAGATACAAGAAACTACGAAGCGGAATACCTGGACATCCTGGACTTCCACATCCGACACCTGGACACAGGAAACTACGGAGCGGAACATCTGAACACCCTGAACTTCCACATCCGACACCTGGACACAGGAAACTACGGAGCGGAATACCTGGACACCCTGGACTTCCACATGCTACACCTAGATACAGAAAACTATGAAGCGGAATACCTGGACACCCTGGACTTCCACATCCAGTACCTAGATACAAGAAACTACGAAGCGGAATACCTGGACATCCTGGACTTCCACATCCGACACCTGGCCACAGGAAACTACGGAGCGGAACATCTGGACACCCTGAACTTCCACATCCGACACCTAGATACCGAAAACTACGAAGCGGAATACCTGGACACCCTGAACTTCCACATCCGACACCTGGACACAAGAAACTACGGAGCTGAATACCTAGACACACTGGACTTCCACATCCGACACCCAGATACAGAAAACTATGAAGCGGAATACCTGGACACCCTGGACTTCCACATCCAGTACCTAGATACAAGAAACTACGAAGCGGAATACCTGGACATCCTGGACTTCCACATCCAGTACCTAGATACGAGAAACTATGGAGCGGAACACCTGGACGCCCTGAACTTCCACATCCGACACCTGGACACAAGAAACTACGGAGCTGAATACCTGGACACACTGGACTTCCACATCCGACACCCAGATACAGAAAACTACGAAGCGGAATACCTGGACACCCTGGACTTCCACATCCAGTACCTAGATACAAGAAACTACGAAGCGGAATACCTGGACATCCTGGACTTCCACATCCGACACCTGGACACAGGAAACTACGGAGCGGAACATCTGAACACCCTGAACTTCCACATCCGACACCTGGACACAGGAAACTACGGAGCGGAATACCTGGACACCCTGGACTTCCACATGCGACACCTAGATACAGAAAACTATGAAGCGGAATACCTGGACACCCTGGACTTCCACATCCAGTACCTAGATACAAGAAACTATGGAGCGGAACACCTGGACACCCTGAACTTCCACATCCGACACCTGGACACAGGAAACTACGGAGCTGAATACCTGGACACCCTGGACTTCCACATCCGACACCTAGATACAGAAAACTACGAAGCGGAATACCTGGACACCCTGGACTTCCACATCCAGTACCTAGATACAAGAAACTACGAAGCGGAATACCTGGACATCCTGGACTTCCACATCCGACACCTAGATACAGAAAACTATGAAGCGGAATACCTGGACACCCTGGACTTCCACATCCAGTACCTAGATACAAGAAACTACGAAGCGGAATACCTGGACATCCTGGACTTCCACATCCAGTACCTAGATACGAGAAACTATGGAGCGGAACACCTGGACACCCTGAACTTCCACATCCGACACCTGGACACAGGACACTACGGAGCTGAATACCTTGACACCCTGGACTTCCACATCCGACACCTAGATACAGAAAACTACGAAGCGGAATACCTGGACACCCTGGACTTCCACATCCAGTACCTAGATACAAGAAACTACGAAGCGGAATACCTGGACATCCTGGACTTCCACATCCGACACCTGGCCGCAGGAAACTACGGAGCGGAACATCTGGACACCCTGAACTTCCACATCCGACACCTAGAGACAGAAAACTACGAAGCGGAATACCTGGACACCCTGGACTTCCACATCCAGTACCTAGATACAAGAAACTACGAAGCGGAATACCTGGACATCCTGGACTTCCACATCCAGTACCTAGATACGAGAAACTATGGAGCGGAACACCTGGACACCCTGAACTTCCACATCCGACACCTGGACACAAGAAACTACGGAGCTGAATACCTGGACACCCTGGACTTCCACATCCGACACCCAGATACAGAAAACTACGAAGCGGAATACCTGGTCACCCTGGACTTCCACATCCAGTACCTAGATACAAGAAACTACGAAGCGGAATACCTGGACATCCTGGACTTCCACATCCGACACCTGGACACAGGAAACTACGGAGCGGAACATCTGAACACCCTGAACTTCCACATCCGACACCTGGACACAGGAAACTACGGAGCGGAATACCTGGACACCCTGGACTTCCACATGCTACACCTAGATACAGAAAACTATGAAGCGGAATACCTGGACACCCTGGACTTCCACATCCAGTACCTAGATACAAGAAACTACGAAGCGGAATACCTGGACATCCTGGACTTCCACATCCGACACCTGGCCACAGGAAACTACGGAGCGGAACATCTGGACACCCTGAACTTCCACATCCGACACCTAGATACCGAAAACTACGAAGCGGAATACCTGGACACCCTGAACTTCCACATCCGACACCTGGACACAAGAAACTACGGAGCTGAATACCTAGACACACTGGACTTCCACATCCGACACCCAGATACAGAAAACTATGAAGCGGAATACCTGGACACCCTGGACTTCCACATCCAGTACCTAGATACAAGAAACTACGAAGCGGAATACCTGGACATCCTGGACTTCCACATCCAGTACCTAGATACGAGAAACTATGGAGCGGAACACCTGGACACCCTGAACTTCCACATCCGACACCTGGACACAGGACACTACGGAGCTGAATACCTGGACACCCTGGACTTCCACATCCGACACCTAGATACAGAAAACTACGAAGCGGAATACCTGGACACCCTGGACTTCCACATCCAGTACCTAGATACAAGAAACTACGAAGCGGAATACCTGGACATCCTGGACTTCCACATCCGACACCTGGCCACAGGAAACTACGGAGCGGAACATCTGGACACCCTGAACTTCCACATCCGACACCTAGAGACAGAAAACTACGAAGCGGAATACCTGGACACCCTGGACTTCCACATCCAGTACCTAGATACAAGAAACTACGAAGCGGAATACCTGGACATCCTGGACTTCCACATCCAGTACCTAGATACGAGAAACTATGGAGCGGAACACCTGGACACCCTGAACTTCCACATCCGACACCTGGACACAAGAAACTACGGAGCTGAATACCTGGACACACTGGACTTCCACATCCGACACCCAGATACAGAAAACTCCGAAGCGGAATACCTGGACACCCTGGACTTCCACATCCAGTACCTAGATACAAGAAACTACGAAGCGGAATACCTGGACATCCTGGACTTCCACATCCGACACCTGGACACAGGAAACTACGGAGCGGAACATCTGAACACCCTGAACTTCCACATCCGACACCTGGACACAGGAAACTACGGAGCGGAATACCTGGACACCCCGGACTTCCACATGCGACACCTAGATACAGAAAACTATGAAGCGGAATACCTGGACACCCTGGACTTCCACATCCAGTACCTAGATACAAGAAACTATGGAGCGGAACACCTGGACACCCTGAACTTCCACATCCGACACCTGGACACAGGAAACTACGGAGCTGAATACCTGGACACCCTGGACTTCCACATCCGACACCTAGATACAGAAAACTACGAAGCGGAATACCTGGACACCCTGGACTTCCACATCCGACACCTGGACACAAGAAACTACGGAGCTGAATACCTAGACACACTGGACTTCCACATCCGACACCCAGATACAGAAAACTATGAAGCGGAATACCTGGACACCCTGGACTTCCACATCCAGTACCTAGATACAAGAAACTACGAAGCGGAATACCTGGACATCCTGGACTTCCACATCCAGTACCTAGATACGAGAAACTATGGAGCGGAACACCTGGACACCCTGAACTTCCACATCCGACACCTGGACACAGGACACTACGGAGCTGAATACCTGGACACCCTGGACTTCCACATCCGACACCTAGATACAGAAAACTACGAAGCGGAATACCTGGACACCCTGGACTTCCACATCCAGTACCTAGATACAAGAAACTACGAAGCGGAATACCTGGACATCCTGGACTTCCACATCCGGCACCTGGCCACAGGAAACTACGGAGCGGAACATCTGGACACCCTGAACTTCCACATCCGACACCTAGAGACAGAAAACTACGAAGCGGAATACCTGGACACCCTGGACTTCCACATCCAGTACCTAGATACGAGAAACTATGGAGCGGAACACCTGGACACCCTGAACTTCCACATCCGACACCTGGACACAAGAAACTACGGAGCTGAATACCTGGACACACTGGACTTCCACATCCGACACCCAGATACAGAAAACTACGAAGCGGAATACCTGGACACCCTGGACTTCCACATCCAGTACCTAGATACAAGAAACTACGAAGCGGAATACCTGGACATCCTGGACTTCCACATCCGACACCTGGACACAGGAAACTACGGAGCGGAACATCTGAACACCCTGAACTTCCACATCCGACACCTGGACACAGGAAACTACGGAGCGGAATACCTGGACACCCTGGACTTCCACATGCGACACCTAGATACAGAAAACTATGAAGCGGAATACCTGGACACCCTGGACTTCCACATCCAGTACCTAGATACAAGAAACTATGGAGCGGAACACCTGGACACCCTGAACTTCCACATCCGACACCTGGACACAGGAAACTACGGAGCTGAATACCTGGACACCCTGGACTTCCACATCCGACACCTAGATACAGAAAACTACGAAGCGGAATACCTGGACACCCTGGACTTCCACATCCAGTACCTAGATACAAGAAACTACGAAGCGGAATACCTGGACATCCTGGACTTCCACATCCGATACCTAGATACAGAAAACTATGAAGCGGAATACCTGGACACCCTGGACTTCCACATCCAGTACCTAGATACAAGAAACTACGAAGCGGAATACCTGGACATCCTGGACTTCCACATCCGACACCTGGCCACAGGAAACTACGGAGCGGAACATCTGGACACCCTGAACTTCCACATCCGACACCTAGATACAGAAAACTACGAAGCGGAATACCTGGACACCCTGGACTTCCACATCCAGTACCTAGATACAAGAAACTACGAAGCGGAATACCTGGACATCCTGGACTTCCACATCCAGTACCTAGATACGAGAAACTATGGAGCGGAACACATGGACACCCTGAACTTCCACATCCGACACCTGGACACAAGAAACTACGGAGCTGAATACCTGGACACACTGGACTTCCACATCCAGTACCTAGATACAAGAAACTACGAAGCGGAATACCTGGACATCCTGGACTTCCACATCCGACACCTAGATACAGAAAACTATGAAGCGGAATACCTGGACACCCTGGACTTCCACATCCAGTACCTAGATACAAGAAACTACGAAGCGGAATACCTGGACATCCTGGACTTCCACATCCAGTACCTAGATACGAGAAACTATGGAGCGGAACACCTGGACACCCTGAACTTCCACATCCGACACCTGGACACAGGACACTACGGAGCTGAATACCTTGACACCCTGGACTTCCACATCCGACACCTAGATACAGAAAACTACGAAGCGGAATACCTGGACACCCTGGACTTCCACATCCAGTACCTAGATACAAGAAACTACGAAGCGGAATACCTGGACATCCTGGACTTCCACATCCGACACCTGGCCGCAGGAAACTACGGAGCGGAACATCTGGACACCCTGAACTTCCACATCCGACACCTAGAGACAGAAAACTACGAAGCGGAATACCTGGACACCCTGGACTTCCACATCCAGTACCTAGATACAAGAAACTACGAAGCGGAATACCTGGACATCCTGGACTTCCACATCCAGTACCTAGATACGAGAAACTATGGAGCGGAACACCTGGACACCCTGAACTTCCACATCCGACACCTGGACACAAGAAACTACGGAGCTGAATACCTGGACACCCTGGACTTCCACATCCGACACCCAGATACAGAAAACTACGAAGCGGAATACCTGGACACCCTGGAATTCCACATCCAGTACCTAGATACAAGAAACTACGAAGCGGAATACCTGGACATCCTGGACTTCCACATCCGACACCTGGACACAGGAAACTACGGAGCGGAACATCTGAACACCCTGAACTTCCACATCCGACACCTGGACACAGGAAACTACGGAGCGGAATACCTGGACACCCTGGACTTCCACATGCTACACCTAGATACAGAAAACTATGAAGCGGAATACCTGGACACCCTGGACTTCCACATCCAGTACCTAGATACAAGAAACTACGAAGCGGAATACCTGGACATCCTGGACTTCCACATCCGACACCTGGCCACAGGAAACTACGGAGCGGAACATCTGGACACCCTGAACTTCCACATCCGACACCTAGATACCGGAAACTACGAAGCGGAATACCTGGACACCCTGAACTTCCACATCCGACACCTGGACACAAGAAACTACGGAGCTGAATACCTAGACACACTGGACTTCCACATCCGACACCCAGATACAGAAAACTATGAAGCGGAATACCTGGACACCCTGGACTTCCACATCCAGTACCTAGATACAAGAAACTACGAAGCGGAATACCTGGACATCCTGGACTTCCACATCCAGTACCTAGATACGAGAAACTATGGAGCGGAACACCTGGACACCCTGAACTTCCACATCCGACACCTGGACACAGGACACTACGGAGCTGAATACCTGGACACCCTGGACTTCCACATCCGACACCTAGATACAGAAAACTATGAAGCGGAATACCTGGACACCCTGGACTTCCACATCCAGTACCTAGATACAAGAAACTACGAAGCGGAATACCTGGACATCCTGGACTTCCACATCCAGTACCTAGATACGAGAAACTATGGAGCGGAACACCTGGACACCCTGAACTTCCACATCCGACACCTGGACACAGGAAACTACGGAGCGGAATACCTGGACACCCTGGACTTCCACATGCGACACCTAGATACAGAAAACTATGAAGCGGAATACCTGGACACCCTGGAATTCCACATCCAGTACCTAGATACAAGAAACTATGGAGCGGAACACCTGGACACCCTGAACTTCCACATCCGACACCTGGACACAGGAAACTACGGAGCTGAATACCTGGACACCCTGGACTTCCACATCCGACACCTAGATACAGAAAACTACGAAGCGGAATACCTGGACACCCTGGACTTCCACATCCAGTACCTAGATACAAGAAACTACGAAGCGGAATACCTGGACATCCTGGACTTCCACATCCGACACCTAGATACAGAAAACTATGAAGCGGAATACCTGGACACCCTGGACTTCCACATCCAGTACCTAGATACAAGAAACTACGAAGCGGAATACCTGGACATCCTGGACTTCCACATCCAGTACCTAGATACGAGAAACTATGGAGCGGAACACCTGGACACCCTGAACTTCCACATCCGACACCTGGACACAGGACACTACGGAGCTGAATACCTTGACACCCTGGACTTCCACATCCGACACCTAGATACAGAAAACTACGAAGCGGAATACCTGGACACCCTGGACTTCCACATCCAGTACCTAGATACAAGAAACTACGAAGCGGAATACCTGGACATCCTGGACTTCCACATCCGACACCTGGCCGCAGGAAACTACGGAGCGGAACATCTGGACACCCTGAACTTCCACATCCGACACCTAGAGACAGAAAACTACGAAGCGGAATACCTGGACACCCTGGACTTCCACATCCAGTACCTAGATACAAGAAACTACGAAGCGGAATACCTGGACATCCTGGACTTCCACATCCAGTACCTAGATACGAGAAACTATGGAGCGGAACACCTGGACACCCTGAACTTCCACATCCGACACCTGGACACAAGAAACTACGGAGCTGAATACCTGGACACCCTGGACTTCCACATCCAGTACCTAGATACAAGAAACTACGAAGCGGAATACCTGGACATCCTGGACTTCCACATCCGACACCTAGATACAGAAAACTATGAAGCGGAATACCTGGACACCCTGGACTTCCACATCCAGTACCTAGATACAAGAAACTACGAAGCGGAATACCTGGACATCCTGGACTTCCACATCCGACACCTGGACACAGGAAACTACGGAGCGGAACATCTGAACACCCTGAACTTCCACATCCGACACCTGGACACAGGAAACTACGGAGCGGAATACCTGGACACCCTGGACTTCCACATGCTACACCTAGATACAGAAAACTATGAAGCGGAATACCTGGACACCCTGGACTTCCACATCCAGTACCTAGATACAAGAAACTACGAAGCGGAATACCTGGACATCCTGGACTTCCACATCCGACACCTGGCCACAGGAAACTACGGAGCGGAACATCTGGACACCCTGAACTTCCACATCCGACACCTAGATACCGAAAACTACGAAGCGGAATACCTGGACACCCTGAACTTCCACATCCGACACCTGGACACAAGAAACTACGGAGCTGAATACCTAGACACACTGGACTTCCACATCCGACACCCAGATACAGAAAACTATGAAGCGGAATACCTGGACACCCTGGACTTCCACATCCAGTACCTAGATACAGGAAACTACGGAGCGGAATACCTGGACACCCTGGACTTCCACATGCGACACCTAGATACAGAAAACTATGAAGCGGAATACCTGGACACCCTGGACTTCCACATCCAGTACCTAGATACAAGAAACTACGAAGCGGAATACCTGGACATCCTGGACTTCCACATCCGACACCTGGCCACAGGAAACTACGGAGCGGAACATCTGGACACCCTGAACTTCCACATCCGACACCTAGATACCGAAAACTACGAAGCGGAATACCTGGACACCCTGGACTTCCACATCCATTACCTAGATACAAGAAACTATGGAGCGGAACACCTGGACACCCTGAACTTCCACATCCGACACCTGGACACAGGAAACTACGGAGCTGAATACCTGGACACCCTGGACTTCCACATCCGACACCTAGATACAGAAAACTACGAAGCGGAATACCTGGACACCCTGGACTTCCACATCCAGTACCTAGATACAAGAAACTACGAAGCGGAATACCTGGACATCCTGGACTTCCACATCCGACACCTGGACACAGGAAACTACGGAGCGGAATACCTGGACACCCTGGACTTCCACATCCGACACCTAGATACAGAAAACTATGAAGCGGAATACCTGGACACCCTGGACTTCCACATCCAGTACCTAGATACAAGAAACTACGAAGCGGAATACCTGGACATCCTGGACTTCCACATCCGACACCTGGCCACAGGAAACTACGGAGCGGAACATCTGGACACCCTGAACTTCCACATCCGACACCTGGACACAAGAAACTACGGAGCTGAATACCTGGACACTCTGGACTTCCACATCCGACACCCAGATACAGAAAACTACGAAGCGGAATACCTGGACACCCTGGACTTCCACATCCAGTACCTAGATACAAGAAACTACGAAGCGGAATACCTGGACATCCTGGACTTCCACATCCGACACCTGGACACAGGAAACTACGGAGCGGAACATCTGAACACCCTGAACTTCCACATCCGACACCTGGACACAGGAAACTACGGAGCGGAATACCTGGACACCCTGGACTTCCACATGCTACACCTAGATACAGAAAACTATGAAGCGGAATACCTGGACACCCTGGACTTCCACATCCAGTACCTAGATACAAGAAACTACGAAGCGGAATACCTGGACATCCTGGACTTCCACATCCGACACCTGGCCACAGGAAACTACGGAGCGGAACATCTGGACACCCTGAACTTCCACATCCGACACCTAGATACCGAAAACTACGAAGCGGAATACCTGGACACCCTGAACTTCCACATCCGACACCTGGACACAAGAAACTACGGAGCTGAATACCTAGACACACTGGACTTCCACATCCGACACCCAGATACAGAAAACTATGAAGCGGAATACCTGGACACCCTGGACTTCCACATCCAGTACCTAGATACAAGAAACTACGAAGCGGAATACCTGGACATCCTGGACTTCCACATCCAGTACCTAGATACGAGAAACTATGGAGCGGAACACCTGGACACCCTGAACTTCCACATCCGACACCTGGACACAGGACACTACGGAGCTGAATACCTGGACACCCTGGACTTCCACATCCGACACCTAGATACAGAAAACTACGAGGCGGAATACCTGGACACCCTGGACTTCCACATCCAGTACCTAGATACAAGAAACTACGAAGCGGAATACCTGGACATCCTGGACTTCCACATCCGACACCTGGCCACAGGAAACTACGGAGCGGAACATCTGGACACCCTGAACTTCCACATCCGACACCTAGAGACAGAAAACTACGAAGCGGAATACCTGGACACCCTGGACTTCAAACATCCAGTACCTAGATACAAGAAACTACGAAGCGGAATACCTGGCCATCCTGGACTTCCACATCCAGTACCTAGATACGAGAAACTATGGAGCGGAACACCTGGACACCCTGAACTTCCACATCCGACACCTGGACACAGGAAACTACGGAGCGGAATACCTGGACACCCTGGACTTCCACATGCGACACCTAGATACAGAAAACTATGAAGCGGAATACCTGGACACCCTGGAATTCCACATCCAGTACCTAGATACAAGAAACTATGGAGCGGAACACCTGGACACCCTGAACTTCCACATCCGACACCTGGACACAGGAAACTACGGAGCTGAATACCTGGACACCCTGGACTTCCACATCCGACACCTAGATACAGAAAACTACGAAGCGGAATACCTGGACACCCTGGACTTCCACATCCAGTACCTAGATACAAGAAACTACGAAGCGGAATACCTGGACATCCTGGACTTCCACATCCGACACCTAGATACAGAAAACTATGAAGCGGAATACCTGTACACCCTGGACTTCCACATCCAGTACCTAGATACAAGAAACTACGAAGCGGAATACCTGGACATCCTGGACTTCCACATCCAGTACCTAGATACGAGAAACTATGGAGCGGAACACCTGGACACCCTGAACTTCCACATCCGACACCTGGACATAGGACACTACGGAGCTGAATACCTTGACACCCTGGACTTCCACATCCGACACCTAGATACAGAAAACTACGAAGCGGAATACCTGGACACCCTGGACTTCCACATCCAGTACCTAGATACAAGAAACTACGAAGCGGAATACCTGGACATCCTGGACTTCCACATCCGACACCTGGCCGCAGGAAACTACGGAGCGGAACATCTGGACACCCTGAACTTCCACATCCGACACCTAGAGACAGAAAACTACGAAGCGGAATACCTGGACACCCTGGACTTCCACATCCAGTACCTAGATACAAGAAACTACGAAGCGGAATACCTGGACATCCTGGACTTCCACATCCAGTACCTAGATACGAGAAACTATGGAGCGGAACACCTGGACACCCTGAACTTCCACATCCGACACCTGGACACAGGAAACTACGGAGCGGAATACCTGGACACCCTGGACTTCCACATGCTACACCTAGATACAGAAAACTATGAAGCGGAATACCTGGACACCCTGGACTTCCACATCCAGTACCTAGATACAAGAAACTACGAAGCGGAATACCTGGACATCCTGGACTTCCACATCCGACACCTGGCCACAGGAAACTACGGAGCGGAACATCTGGACACCCTGAACTTCCACATCCGACACCTAGATACCGAAAACTACGAAGCGGAATACCTGGACACCCTGAACTTCCACATCCGACACCTGGACACAAGAAACTACGGAGCTGAATACCTAGACACACTGGACTTCCACATCCGACACCCAGATACAGAAAACTATGAAGCGGAATACCTGGACACCCTGGACTTCCACATCCAGTACCTAGATACAGGAAACTACGGAGCGGAATACCTGGACACCCTGGACTTCCACATGCGACACCTAGATACAGAAAACTATGAAGCGGAATACCTGGACACCCTGGACTTCCACATCCAGTACCTAGATACAAGAAACTACGAAGCGGAATACCTGGACATCCTGGACTTCCACATCCGACACCTGGCCACAGGAAACTACGGAGCGGAACATCTGGACACCCTGAACTTCCACATCCGACACCTAGATACCGAAAACTACGAAGCGGAATACCTGGACACCCTGGACTTCCACATCCATTACCTAGATACAAGAAACTATGGAGCGGAACACCTGGACACCCTGAACTTCCACATCCGACACCTGGACACAGGAAACTACGGAGCTGAATACCTGGACACCCTGGACTTCCACATCCGACACCTAGATACAGAAAACTACGAAGCGGAATACCTGGACACCCTGGACTTCCACATCCAGTACCTAGATACAAGAAACTACGAAGCGGAATACCTGGACATCCTGGACTTCCACATCCGGCACCTGGCCACAGGAAACTACGGAGCGGAACATCTGGACACCCTGAACTTCCACATCCGACACCTAGAGACAGAAAACTACGAAGCGGAATACCTGGACACCCTGGACTTCCACATCCAGTACCTAGATACGAGAAACTATGGAGCGGAACACCTGGACACCCTGAACTTCCACATCCGACACCTGGACACAAGAAACTACGGAGCTGAATACCTGGACACACTGGACTTCCACATCCGACACCCAGATACAGAAAACTACGAAGCGGAATACCTGGACACCCTGGACTTCCACATCCAGTACCTAGATACAAGAAACTACGAAGCGGAATACCTGGACATCCTGGACTTCCACATCCGACACCTGGACACAGGAAACTACGGAGCGGAACATCTGAACACCCTGAACTTCCACATCCGACACCTGGACACAGGAAACTACGGAGCGGAATACCTGGACACCCTGGACTTCCACATGCGACACCTAGATACAGAAAACTATGAAGCGGAATACCTGGACACCCTGGACTTCCACATCCAGTACCTAGATACAAGAAACTATGGAGCGGAACACCTGGACACCCTGAACTTCCACATCCGACACCTGGACACAGGAAACTACGGAGCTGAATACCTGGACACCCTGGACTTCCACATCCGACACCTAGATACAGAAAACTACGAAGCGGAATACCTGGACACCCTGGACTTCCACATCCAGTACCTAGATACAAGAAACTACGAAGCGGAATACCTGGACATCCTGGACTTCCACATCCGATACCTAGATACAGAAAACTATGAAGCGGAATACCTGGACACCCTGGACTTCCACATCCAGTACCTAGATACAAGAAACTACGAAGCGGAATACCTGGACATCCTGGACTTCCACATCCGACACCTGGCCACAGGAAACTACGGAGCGGAACATCTGGACACCCTGAACTTCCACATCCGACACCTAGATACAGAAAACTACGAAGCGGAATACCTGGACACCCTGGACTTCCACATCCAGTACCTAGATACAAGAAACTACGAAGCGGAATACCTGGACATCCTGGACTTCCACATCCAGTACCTAGATACGAGAAACTATGGAGCGGAACACATGGACACCCTGAACTTCCACATCCGACACCTGGACACAAGAAACTACGGAGCTGAATACCTGGACACACTGGACTTCCACATCCAGTACCTAGATACAAGAAACTACGAAGCGGAATACCTGGACATCCTGGACTTCCACATCCGACACCTAGATACAGAAAACTATGAAGCGGAATACCTGGACACCCTGGACTTCCACATCCAGTACCTAGATACAAGAAACTACGAAGCGGAATACCTGGACATCCTGGACTTCCACATCCAGTACCTAGATACGAGAAACTATGGAGCGGAACACCTGGACACCCTGAACTTCCACATCCGACACCTGGACACAGGACACTACGGAGCTGAATACCTTGACACCCTGGACTTCCACATCCGACACCTAGATACAGAAAACTACGAAGCGGAATACCTGGACACCCTGGACTTCCACATCCAGTACCTAGATACAAGAAACTACGAAGCGGAATACCTGGACATCCTGGACTTCCACATCCGACACCTGGCCGCAGGAAACTACGGAGCGGAACATCTGGACACCCTGAACTTCCACATCCGACACCTAGAGACAGAAAACTACGAAGCGGAATACCTGGACACCCTGGACTTCCACATCCAGTACCTAGATACAAGAAACTACGAAGCGGAATACCTGGACATCCTGGACTTCCACATCCAGTACCTAGATACGAGAAACTATGGAGCGGAACACCTGGACACCCTGAACTTCCACATCCGACACCTGGACACAAGAAACTACGGAGCTGAATACCTGGACACCCTGGACTTCCACATCCGACACCCAGATACAGAAAACTACGAAGCGGAATACCTGGACACCCTGGACTTCCACATCCAGTACCTAGATACAAGAAACTACGAAGCGGAATACCTGGACATCCTGGACTTCCACATCCGACACCTGGACACAGGAAACTACGGAGCGGAACATCTGAACACCCTGAACTTCCACATCCGACACCTGGACACAGGAAACTACGGAGCGGAATACCTGGACACCCTGGACTTCCACATGCTACACCTAGATACAGAAAACTATGAAGCGGAATACCTGGACACCCTGGACTTCCACATCCAGTACCTAGATACAAGAAACTACGAAGCGGAATACCTGGACATCCTGGACTTCCACATCCGACACCTGGCCACAGGAAACTACGGAGCGGAACATCTGGACACCCTGAACTTCCACATCCGACACCTAGATACCGGAAACTACGAAGCGGAATACCTGGACACCCTGAACTTCCACATCCGACACCTGGACACAAGAAACTACGGAGCTGAATACCTAGACACACTGGACTTCCACATCCGACACCCAGATACAGAAAACTATGAAGCGGAATACCTGGACACCCTGGACTTCCACATCCAGTACCTAGATACAAGAAACTACGAAGCGGAATACCTGGACATCCTGGACTTCCACATCCAGTACCTAGATACGAGAAACTATGGAGCGGAACACCTGGACACCCTGAACTTCCACATCCGACACCTGGACACAGGACACTACGGAGCTGAATACCTGGACACCCTGGACTTCCACATCCGACACCTAAATACAGAAAACTATGAAGCGGAATACCTGGACACCCTGGACTTCCACATCCAGTACCTAGATACAAGAAACTACGAAGCGGAATACCTGGACATCCTGGACTTCCACATCCAGTACCTAGATACGAGAAACTATGGAGCGGAACACCTGGACACCCTGAACTTCCACATCCGACACCTGGACACAGGAAACTACGGAGCGGAATACCTGGACACCCTGGACTTCCACATGCGACACCTAGATACAGAAAACTATGAAGCGGAATACCTGGACACCCTGGAATTCCACATCCAGTACCTAGATACAAGAAACTATGGAGCGGAACACCTGGACACCCTGAACTTCCACATCCGACACCTGGACACAGGAAACTACGGAGCTGAATACCTGGACACCCTGGACTTCCACATCCGACACCTAGATACAGAAAACTACGAAGCGGAATACCTGGACACCCTGGACTTCCACATCCAGTACCTAGATACAAGAAACTACGAAGCGGAATACCTGGACATCCTGGACTTCCACATCCGACACCTAGATACAGAAAACTATGAAGCGGAATACCTGGACACCCTGGACTTCCACATCCAGTACCTAGATACAAGAAACTACGAAGCGGAATACCTGGACATCCTGGACTTCCACATCCAGTACCTAGATACGAGAAACTATGGAGCGGAACACCTGGACACCCTGAACTTCCACATCCGACACCTGGACACAGGACACTACGGAGCTGAATACCTTGACACCCTGGACTTCCACATCCGACACCTAGATACAGAAAACTACGAAGCGGAATACCTGGACACCCTGGACTTCCACATCCAGTACCTAGATACAAGAAACTACGAAGCGGAATACCTGGACATCCTGGACTTCCACATCCGACACCTGGCCGCAGGAAACTACGGAGCGGAACATCTGGACACCCTGAACTTCCACATCCGACACCTAGAGACAGAAAACTACGAAGCGGAATACCTGGACACCCTGGACTTCCACATCCAGTACCTAGATACAAGAAACTACGAAGCGGAATACCTGGACATCCTGGACTTCCACATCCAGTACCTAGATACGAGAAACTATGGAGCGGAACACCTGGACACCCTGAACTTCCACATCCGACACCTGGACACAAGAAACTACGGAGCTGAATACCTGGACACCCTGGACTTCCACATCCAGTACCTAGATACAAGAAACTACGAAGCGGAATACCTGGACATCCTGGACTTCCACATCCGACACCTAGATACAGAAAACTATGAAGCGGAATACCTGGACACCCTGGACTTCCACATCCAGTACCTAGATACAAGAAACTACGAAGCGGAATACCTGGACATCCTGGACTTCCACATCCGACACCTGGACACAGGAAACTACGGAGCGGAACATCTGAACACCCTGAACTTCCACATCCGACACCTGGACACAGGAAACTACGGAGCGGAATACCTGGACACCCTGGACTTCCACATGCTACACCTAGATACAGAAAACTATGAAGCGGAATACCTGGACACCCTGGACTTCCACATCCAGTACCTAGATACAAGAAACTACGAAGCGGAATACCTGGACATCCTGGACTTCCACATCCGACACCTGGCCACAGGAAACTACGGAGCGGAACATCTGGACACCCTGAACTTCCACATCCGACACCTATATACCGAAAACTACGAAGCGGAATACCTGGACACCCTGAACTTCCACATCCGACACCTGGACACAAGAAACTACGGAGCTGAATACCTAGACACACTGGACTTCCACATCCGACACCCAGATACAGAAAACTATGAAGCGGAATACCTGGACACCCTGGACTTCCACATCCAGTACCTAGATACAGGAAACTACGGAGCGGAATACCTGGACACCCTGGACTTCCACATGCGACACCTAGATACAGAAAACTATGAAGCGGAATACCTGGACACCCTGGACTTCCACATCCAGTACCTAGATACAAGAAACTACGAAGCGGAATACCTGGACATCCTGGACTTCCACATCCGACACCTGGCCACAGGAAACTACGGAGCGGAACATCTGGACACCCTGAACTTCCACATCCGACACCTAGATACCGAAAACTACGAAGCGGAATACCTGGACACCCTGGACTTCCACATCCATTACCTAGATACAAGAAACTATGGAGCGGAACACCTGGACACCCTGAACTTCCACATCCGACACCTGGACACAGGAAACTACGGAGCTGAATACCTGGACACCCTGGACTTCCACATCCGACACCTAGATACAGAAAACTACGAAGCGGAATACCTGGACACCCTGGACTTCCACATCCAGTACCTAGATACAAGAAACTACGAAGCGGAATACCTGGACATCCTGGACTTCCACATCCGACACCTGGACACAGGAAACTACGGAGCGGAATACCTGGACACCCTGGACTTCCACATCCGACACCTAGATACAGAAAACTATGAAGCGGAATACCTGGACACCCTGGACTTCCACATCCAGTACCTAGATACAAGAAACTACGAAGCGGAATACCTGGACATCCTGGACTTCCACATCCGACACCTGGCCACAGGAAACTACGGAGCGGAACATCTGGACACCCTGAACTTCCACATCCGACACCTGGACACAAGAAACTACGGAGCTGAATACCTGGACACTCTGGACTTCTGTTACATCCCAAAGCGGATCTACTCAAATAAATGCAATTGGTAAATTCTTTTCGGCACATCGAACTTTTCGATTGCCTCATGTAATTCCTAGAACGCTGAGTAGCAGGCCACGCGCTCACACTACATGCCAGCGCGAGGAATGAAGCAAGACTCTTTTTGCAAGATCATCAATATTGCGGTGCATTATCCCCAAAATTGGAGCTAACGCACCTGCAGTATTCGGAGCTAATAGGCAGTCTTTCGTGAATCCTGGCAACAGACGGAACTCCTCTAAGAGTCACCGTCTAAACCATCGAGTCTTGCTTGTTCCTCAGCTGATAGTATTTTACGTGTCTTCGGATCCTTGTGACCAAGCCTTCCCACCCGAGGGCCAGGGAAGTCATCGCGGTGTGCGTTCTATTAAATCTATCGCGAGTGTAACAACAGGCGTCGGCTTGCCCCGAAAGAACTCAGTGAAGTGCCAAATCAACTGTTTCAACTAATCAACCACTGTAAGCCAATTTATTCTACTTATAATAAATAACCAATCTCTATACCGTCGCTCTCATTCGTTGGCATTACATCCCCCAATTCCACAGGAAACAGATACGCCTAGCGTTAAATGGTAGCCCACAATTAGATATATCTACGCCCTAGCAGTTTCACTAGCTAAGGCTTAACAAATTGGTGGCAGCGGTGGGATACCATAACTGTTTTCTGCCCAATTTATATATAACCAAAAATGCCAGACGATACTACACACCCTGGCAATCTAACTAACCCTCTTGACAGTTCGGCATATCTGGACTATTTAGCAACTAAAGATGCCATTGATAAAATACCGAAATACGATGGCAAAAATTATAGATTCGGGGATTTCGATACCGAAATTAAAGCCTTACAGCAGGGCTTACCCGCCGGAGCTGAGACAAGGCTTATCAATGGAATCCTTGGCCGCCTGCGAGGACGGGCTAGGACCCATGTAGAAGGCAAATCTTTCGTCACAGTCAAATCCCTTTTAAAAAGTCTAAGAGAAAAATTTGCTCCTGACCATGACTACGAACATTATCGCAGCCGACTCCTAGATGCCCGAATGAGAAGCGACGAAGACGTGTCTGATTTCTACTCGCGTCTTCAACGCTATATTCGACGAGCTGTTAGCGAAGTCGAAGAAACAGACGGTGCCAATGAGGCAGCCAGCACCAAGAGACGACTTGAGGCTCGTGCTCTTGATGTGTATATAGATGGCCTGCCGAACGGAATAAGACCATACGTTCACAGCCGTGATCCGGCGACCTTGAAGGATGCCTGGGAGCTCGCATTAAAGGACGAAAAGCGTTCCCGCGCTCGTTCCCGGCGCAAAGAAAGTACACCTCGGGACGAAAGGATGTCGCACGCGGGTCAGTATAACGACAGTTCTTCGGAAGGCGAATATCGTTCCACGTCGCGTGATAGAGGTTTCTCGCCGCGTCGACGGGTATACACGATCGGTGCCGACCGCTCTCTATGCAAGGCATGCCGCGAATGTGCTTGTCGACCTCAACAGCGTGAGCCGCGAATCAGAGGTCGAGGAGACAGTAGTTCGCGTGAAAGAAATCGCCGTAGAAATAGTTCAGCTGACAGGCGAACACCGGAACGTAAATCCCTACGCTTTAGGGACCCTACCCCTCCTACCAAGACGAGCAACGACAGGAACCCTTCTTTAAACGAGGAAGCTGGTCGCTCGAACGACGCGTCCGCGACCAATCCTTCGAAACCGCGTCTAACCCCTGCAACGAAATTCCAGTCCTAACCGTCAATCTGCAGAGAATCGCCAGACAGCCCAAGGCAGTCATCGAAGCGGAATCACCGGACTTAAGAGCCGCAAAACCCAAGCTGTTAACCGATTCCGGGGCGGTAGTAAACATGATCGAGGTTAACGCTCTTCGCGGAAACGTCATGATTAATGAGGATGAGCGCGTACGAGTGCACGGAATTTCGGACAACGAGTCATCAGTACGATTGCAAGCAATAGGGACCGCGACAATCGAGTTGTTCTCACAACCAGTGAAGTTCTATGTCTTCCAGGGCACCCTCCCCATGCCTGGTGTGGGTCTTCTGGGAGAGGAATATCTAGAACAAGAAAAGGCCGAAATTTCCTACAACCACAATGCTCTACTTATCGCAAGTCGACCCACGCGTCCCATTCCATTCATTTGTGACAGGAGTTATTTTATCTCTGGAGGATACACTACCGGCGCCGAGAAAGGAATGACCGTGTCAACACCTGATACTGCTGCGCCAGCAGTTGATCACGTGCGCTCGGATTGTACGGTGCGAGTTCCCGCTCGAACACGCCAGCCAATATCAATAAACGTAAGGAATTCCAAAATCAAAGAAGGTTATCTCCCTCGGCTTCCGATGGAAGAAGGCATTTTCATAGGCGAAGCTGCCGTTACTAACCATGATGGAATCGCCTACGTCATGGCAGTCAACACTACGACGCAAGACGTGGAAATCTCCATCCCTCCTCAACAACTAATTCCGTTTGAGTATCGTGGCCCACCGGAAGAAATTTCTGACTCCGATTCAGTCGACGAAACGACTATCGCCGGGAAAGATCGGGTTTCCGCCGTGTTAGCTGTACTGAGCACTGACCACCTCAATACCGAGGAACAAGAACACGTGCGCACACTAGTGACTGCGTTCCCCGATCGCTTTAACCTACCAGGCGACAAACTGGGCCGTTCAAATTTGATGCGTTGCACGATTCCTACTGTCGACGACGTCCCAATTAACACCCGACAATATCGGTACCCCGTTGTTCACAAGGAGGAGATTAACAGACAGATGGACAAACTTCTGAAGGACGGAAAAATCCAACCGAGCGCTTCACCTTATAACTCTCCTCTATGGATTGTTCCGAAGAAACCGGATGCCAACGGAAACCGCAAATGGCGTGTGGTCATCGACTACAGAGCGCTGAACGAAAAAACTCTTCCGGACGCATATCCTCTCCCAAATATCACTGACATCCTAGACCAGCTGGGAGGAGCGAAATATTTCAGCATCTTTGACCTTGCCAGCGGGTTTCATCAAATTGAGATGGATCCTAAAGACCGCCCTAAAACCGCGTTCTCGACACCGGAAGGGCACTACGAGTTCACCGTCCTCCCGTTTGGACTTCGCAACGGACCGCCCGTTTTCCAGCGACACATGAACATTGCACTTTCCGGACTCCATGGCATCGAACTCTTCGTTTATCTGGACGACATCATCGTCTACGCACCCACTCTCGAAGAACACGGACGCAGAGTTAGGAATTTGCTGACGCGACTTCGGCAAGTCAACCTAACGCTCCAAACAGAGAAGTGCCAATTCCTTCGCTTGGATGTGACGTATCTCGGACACATTATATCCAGCGATGGAGTGAGACCCGACCCAATGAAACTAGAAGCTGTAAAGAAATATCCACCTCCTACTAACGTCACCGAAGTGAGGCAATTTCACGGATTTGCCAATTATTATCGTCGCTTCATTAAGGACTTCGCTATTTTGGCCAAACCCCTAAGTGACCTGCTAAGGAAGGGCCGTAAATTCGAGTGGACCGAGAAGGAGCAAAAGAGCTTCGAAGACCTTCGTGATGCGCTGTGTGAGCAACCTGTTTTACAGTATCCGGATTTCAGTCAACCCTTCGTCCTCGCCACTGACGCATCAGACGCAGGACTTGGAGCTGTACTTAGCCAAACTATCAACGGAGAAGAGCGCCCTATAGCCTACGCTTCTCGTTCTCTGAAGCCAGCAGAAACCCGATACCATAGCAACGACAAGGAGTGCCTCGCCGCTGTGTGGGCAATCGGGTATTTTAAACCATACTTATATGGCCGCCCTTTTACCCTTATCACTGATAACCAGGTGCTAACATGGCTACACAATATGACGGACCAATCGAACCGTAGAGCAAGGTGGAGAACTAAAGTGGGAAATTATACTTTTGTCATTAAATATCGCCCGGGGAAGCTGAACCAGAATGCAGATGCTTTATCGCGCAACCCCGTTGGAAGTGTCGCGACAGTCACCGCTTATCCCATCCCCAAGGCTACAACTACGCGCCCTCGAATCGCTTCCGCTACCGCACCACCATCCTCGATCCTTCCCCGACCTCAAAACCGGACACAGAGCATGAATAATCGCCCCAAGAAGGTAGAAAAACCACCGAAGGCGACAGGTCTCGACACCAACTCCATCGGATTCAGAGTCAAGCGTCGAGAAGACATAAGACCTACGGCAAAACGAGTAACCTATAAGGAACCGGACTCTGACACCACGGGGGACGAATCATCAACAGAACAAGTACCACCTCTTCGAGTCAGTCACCGAAGTATGTTACCCAATACTTCGGACGCACTGGAGACAAATGAACCGCCCGCCGAGGTCATCGAGGACGAAGTTTTCCAACCAGACGAAGGGCCCACAGTGGAGTCACAACCTCAAAGACCAGAGGTGGCAGTCATAGAACTTGCTCCGAAGGAATCCAGTGAGAGTGAAACCGACGTACCCGCAGAAAGGACGTTGACGCCAGAGAAACAACCGCGGGTCGCAGAAAAACCTCGCGATCCAATGGCTCGGAATTTCTTAGAGGATCTGCGTCGATCGTTCTCTCAATTCGACGAATCTTTGCGTCTGCGTAACGATGAGATAGATGGCCCTACGGAGGAACCAACATCTCCCACGCCAGAAACCGTCCAGCCTTCCCCCGATGGCTCGACAGATAGTCAGTGGTCTCCCTATGACTTGTCGGAACTAATTGATATGGGTCACCAATGCATGCGAGATCTCAGCCGAGCACTCAAAGCGCACGATCCCGAGAATACCCCTTCGGTGCTCAGTGAACCCATTACTAAATTGGTACAAAATCGCGACGTCGGCTTGGAAGGTTCCGAAATTATGCACATTGGAAGAAGATCGACAATCCCAACACCTCTACCATCTCGGGAACCCATAGCTAGATCGAGCCCTCGTCCTGAAACGAATGGTATACCTCGAATCTTAGAAACACCGAACCTCGATCCTAAAGACGTGGCTACAGCAAACAGAACAGAAATAATAATACAACCCACGGCATCGACCAGGTCACGCCCATCAAGTTGCGTCGAAACAACGGGAATTCAAGCCCCTTACGTAGATGACTCTTCGGACGAATCCCAAGAAGAGGAACCGCTAATGAAATCCGGAACCGGACCACCCTACAACAATCAGGGCACGTGCGTCGTTGAACAAAGCCGTGAGTCGCTGACCTACGATAGGAACCACGTAGCACACTTCCTCAGCGCCGATTGCGAAACCACCAGCCCAGTCGCCCAACTGCTAGCCGATCTCGAACGTATAGATAAGGATGCCCTTAAGAGCAGCCCATTGAAAAAAGGGTACGTTGCCGTCTCTTCAAAGGGACAGTATAAAACTTTCAGCGTTATTATCAAGGAGCGCCATTTCGATAGAGCGACGCCTGAAGACTTAGTCCTCGGTTTGCATGCACTACGTCAGGCAGCCGAGCGCTATCAGATTCGTGCTCTCCGAATATCCAAGTTAGGAGATGGACTTGATGATATTCCCTACTATGTCCTTAAGGACATGCTGGAGACCATCTTCAAGGGCGTATCAGTCACCATCACCATGTGCAACGGTATCGTTCAAAACGAACCTCCTTTGGACCAACGGGAAGAAATACTCCGAGAAAACCACGAGAGTCTCGTCGGTGGCCATAAGGGCATTACAAAAACCTACAGGCGTATAAGAGAGAGATTTCGGTGGAAGGGAATGAAACAACAGATAGAAACCTATGTGCGCCGCTGCAAAATCTGCCAACAGCAAAAACTGGCTCGTATCAAAACTCGACAGCCCATGCAGATAACGGATACGCCCTCTGACATCTTTGAAAAAGTAGCGATTGACGCCGTTGGCCCCTTGGACATTTCGCCCTCCGGGAATCGGTACATCCTCACGATACAGGACAATTTCTCGAAATTCTGCGCTGCCGTCCCTGTACCGAATATCAAAGCAGAAACCGTCGCGTTAGCCTTCGCGAAGCACTGGATCGCGCTTTACGGACCTCCTAAGACTATTCTCACTGATCGTGGCGCATGTTTCACTAGTAAGCTTTTTCAACAACTAGCCGAGATTTTCCGAGTCAAAACCCTTACCACTTCCGCGTACCGCCCACAATCTAACGGTTCCCTCGAGCGTAGCCACATAGTACTTGCCGAATATCTGAAAGCATTCCTCTCTCGTTTCGATGATTGGGATGAGCTACTGCCATTCGCGATGCTCGCATATAACACATCAGTCCATTCGGGAACGAGTTTTAGTCCATATGAACTTATGTACGGGAAGATCTCGCGCGCGATTTCCGCGTTTCCGCCTGTCGAAAAAATCGAGACGTACACCCAATACATGGTTGATTTGGTGACCAGACTCGACGAAATCCATCGAGTAGCGACGAGCAACCTCATCTCGGCAAAGGAACGGTCAAAGCAACAATACGACCGCGATGCTCACCCCGTAAATTTCAAAATTGGAGACGACATCTATGTTCTCCAAGAACCGCGAAAGGGAAAATTTAGCCCTCAATATCATGGGCCCTACGAGGTCGTCGATATCACGGAAAAAGGAAATGTGACGTATGCAAATAAGGCTGGGCGGCTCGAAACTAAACATCCTAATAAATTAAAATTGGCCAATTAGTAATCGCACCGACGAGGTCATTTCTTGTTACAGATATGGCACGTGGCAAAATGTTAATATCATTTGGGACGACTCTGACATTAATCCTGACAACTATTGGCGCTACCCCCACGGCATACCAGACGCGGCCAATGCCGGACCATCCTGGCATCTTTTATGAGCGCCTTCCGGACATACGCGTGACCACCACCGACTGGAAAATCATCACCTACCTCGACCTCGAGTGGCATCTATCACTGCAGCCCTGGGGCATCCAACAGATGGGGAGCATTATGTACGAGTGTAAGAATCACCTTAGCGCCGCTCAGTGCATCAGCTTCCTATCCAAAACCAGGCTTGATCGCCGTGAGAAGAAGATTCAAGATTTGAAAACACAAATTCGACTCCTCGTATCACCCGAGAAGGAAGACAACGGCCCCAGACAACAGGCCACTCGCGGAGCGCCCCTGGGATTCATCGGCTCCATCTCGCACGCACTATTCGGGACTCTCACGGAAGACGATGCGGAGCAATACGGCCACGAAATCACCGAACTTGAAAAAAAGGGCCAAGAATTGGCGCACCTCGTGAAGAACTCCACCCATATCATTCGAGGCGAGATAAATGTGATAGGCTCACACGTACACGCTCTCGATATGGACATTCAACGGATCGCCAACGCTACTGTCGATATCCAAAACACCTTACGTTGGAAGCTCCAAGACATCCATCGCCTCAATTATACTATGCATCTTATCAGCCTATCGAACAGCATGATGGACGCTGCTGATGCTTATATCGACACCTTGCAACGCTTCGTGGACGCCATTCGCTACGCGCAACTCGGAATCCTGCACCCCGATTTACTCTCCGTCGAGCAGCTTACTACCGCAGCTCGCCATGTAAGGGAATCTACGGCATCTCTCGAGTTTCCTGTTACGATGACTGACTTGCGAGCGACAGATCTCTCAACTATCAGTCGCATCACTACCAAGTATCAGGAGGGTCGTCTCCTGGTGAGCATCACATTGCCGTTACTGGAAGCAAAGCCTTTCCAACTATATAGGCTCTACCCATGCCTTCGGCCCCAGAACTTCAACGGAACCACCAAGGGCACGGCCTACATCCAGCCTAAGCAACCATATATGGCGTGGTCTAACGAGCAAGGGAAGTACTTCACTTTTGATGAACCGTACTTGAAGAAGTGTTACCACCTTCCAAACAACTACGCATGCCCATTGCACATGGCCCTGCGAGACGTCCATGAGGACGATTCTTGCGAAGCACGCCTGCTCGTCTCACCGAACAGCGATACGCTGCGCAGGTGTGACATCAGAATAGCCCGCAACCATCAGGCCCAGTGGACGTTTCTGGAGAATACTTATGGATGGCTTTACTCACTCGAAACGTCTGACAGTGTGCGCATTCAATGTCGCGACGGCACTGCAGCCACGGTCACCCTTGAAGGTACCGGAGTCCTCCAGCTGAACCCAGGATGCACAGGCTACTCCTCAACCATCACACTGCCGTCATCCAGTATGATTCCATCGTCAATTGACCGAGTTCACCAGCCACCCACCATTCTCAACATCAGCGAGCTGTCACTCCCGATAGCCGAGACATACGGCAAGGAGCTCGACCCCCTGGTCCTCGCAGCACGGCAACCCTCTATAGGGGGACAATTACAGCAGGCGGACATAAGCTTGGACGCCATCGAAACTCATCTGGATCAATTGGCCAAAGAGCAAAAGGCGATAAAATGGTATCACCGCACAGGAACCTGGGCATATGGAGGCATTGGCATATCACTGGCAACGATAGCAGGACTGGCGTTATACGCACTTCGGAATAGTATACCAGGACTGCTCCTGAGCTGCTGCACACGCCGCAGAACACGCCGAGAACCCGTCAGCAGATCAAGGCAAGATAACATCAGTTTCCCAATGGACATCCGACAACCCCTGCAGCTTGCCATAGAACCCAGCCGAATTGCACCTGCCATCCCAGCACAACCCCCATATGACCCTATGCACGCGGTGACACTTGTTACGTAAGAGATAAAGTGAAAGCGCCTCGCCAGCAACTCAGCCAAATTATATAATTTTTCACGCGCTTTTTCGGTCTTGTCGTAGATCCATTATCATCGTTGAACCGCGGAGATTACATCCCCGAGCTTCAATCTAACAAGGGGGGTGTTACATCCCAAAGCGGATCTACTCAAATAAATGCAATTGGTAAATTCTTTTCGGCACATCGAACTTTTCGATTGCCTCATGTAATTCCTAGAACGCTGAGTAGCAGGCCACGCGCTCACACTACATGCCAGCGCGAGGAATGAAGCAAGACTCTTTTTGCAAGATCATCAATATTGCGGTGCATTATCCCCAAAATTGGAGCTAACGCACCTGCAGTATTCGGAGCTAATAGGCAGTCTTTCGTGAATCCTGGCAACAGACGGAACTCCTCTAAGAGTCACCGTCTAAACCATCGAGTCTTGCTTGTTCCTCAGCTGATAGTATTTTACGTGTCTTCGGATCCTTGTGACCAAGCCTTCCCACCCGAGGGCCAGGGAAGTCATCGCGGTGTGCGTTCTATTAAATCTATCGCGAGTGTAACAACAGGCGTCGGCTTGCCCCGAAAGAACTCAGTGAAGTGCCAAATCAACTGTTTCAACTAATCAACCACTGTAAGCCAATTTATTCTACTTATAATAAATAACCAATCTCTATACCGTCGCTCTCATTCGTTGGCATTACATCCCCCAATTCCACAGGAAACAGATACGCCTAGCGTTAAATGGTAGCCCACAATTAGATATATCTACGCCCTAGCAGTTTCACTAGCTAAGGCTTAACACTTCCACATCCGACCCCCAGATACAGAAAACTACGAAGCGGAATACCTGGACACCCTGGACTTCCACATCCAGTACCTAGATACAAGAAACTACGAAGCGGAATACCTGGACATCCTGGACTTCCACATCCGACACCTGGACACAGGAAACTACGGAGCGGAACATCTGAACACCCTGAACTTCCACATCCGACACCTGGACACAGGAAACTACGGAGCGGAATACCTGGACACCCTGGACTTCCACATGCTACACCTAGATACAGAAAACTATGAAGCGGAATACCTGGACACCCTGGACTTCCACATCCAGTACCTAGATACAAGAAACTACGAAGCGGAATACCTGGACATCCTGGACTTCCACATCCGACACCTGGCCACAGGAAACTACGGAGCGGAACATCTGGACACCCTGAACTTCCACATCCGACACCTAGATACCGAAAACTACGAAGCGGAATACCTGGACACCCTGAACTTCCACATCCGACACCTGGACACAAGAAACTACGGAGCTGAATACCTAGACACACTGGACTTCCACATCCGACACCCAGATACAGAAAACTATGAAGCGGAATACCTGGACACCCTGGACTTCCACATCCAGTACCTAGATACAAGAAACTACGAAGCGGAATACCTGGACATCCTGGACTTCCACATCCAGTACCTAGATACGAGAAACTATGGAGCGGAACACCTGGACACCCTGAACTTCCACATCCGACACCTGGACACAGGACACTACGGAGCTGAATACCTGGACACCCTGGACTTCCACATCCGACACCTAGATACAGAAAACTACGAAGCGGAATACCTGGACACCCTGGACTTCCACATCCAGTACCTAGATACAAGAAACTACGAAGCGGAATACCTGGACATCCTGGACTTCCACATCCGACACCTGGCCACAGGAAACTACGGAGCGGAACATCTGGACACCCTGAACTTCCACATCCGACACCTAGAGACAGAAAACTACGAAGCGGAATACCTGGACACCCTGGACTTCAAACATCCAGTACCTAGATACAAGAAACTACGAAGCGGAATACCTGGCCATCCTGGACTTCCACATCCAGTACCTAGATACGAGAAACTATGGAGCGGAACACCTGGACACCCTGAACTTCCACATCCGACACCTGGACACAGGAAACTACGGAGCGGAATACCTGGACACCCTGGACTTCCACATGCGACACCTAGATACAGAAAACTATGAAGCGGAATACCTGGACACCCTGGAATTCCACATCCAGTACCTAGATACAAGAAACTATGGAGCGGAACACCTGGACACCCTGAACTTCCACATCCGACACCTGGACACAGGAAACTACGGAGCTGAATACCTGGACACCCTGGACTTCCACATCCGACACCTAGATACAGAAAACTACGAAGCGGAATACCTGGACACCCTGGACTTCCACATCCAGTACCTAGATACAAGAAACTACGAAGCGGAATACCTGGACATCCTGGACTTCCACATCCGACACCTAGATACAGAAAACTATGAAGCGGAATACCTGTACACCCTGGACTTCCACATCCAGTACCTAGATACAAGAAACTACGAAGCGGAATACCTGGACATCCTGGACTTCCACATCCAGTACCTAGATACGAGAAACTATGGAGCGGAACACCTGGACACCCTGAACTTCCACATCCGACACCTGGACATAGGACACTACGGAGCTGAATACCTTGACACCCTGGACTTCCACATCCGACACCTAGATACAGAAAACTACGAAGCGGAATACCTGGACACCCTGGACTTCCACATCCAGTACCTAGATACAAGAAACTACGAAGCGGAATACCTGGACATCCTGGACTTCCACATCCGACACCTGGCCGCAGGAAACTACGGAGCGGAACATCTGGACACCCTGAACTTCCACATCCGACACCTAGAGACAGAAAACTACGAAGCGGAATACCTGGACACCCTGGACTTCCACATCCAGTACCTAGATACAAGAAACTACGAAGCGGAATACCTGGACATCCTGGACTTCCACATCCAGTACCTAGATACGAGAAACTATGGAGCGGAACACCTGGACACCCTGAACTTCCACATCCGACACCTGGACACAGGAAACTACGGAGCGGAATACCTGGACACCCTGGACTTCCACATGCTACACCTAGATACAGAAAACTATGAAGCGGAATACCTGGACACCCTGGACTTCCACATCCAGTACCTAGATACAAGAAACTACGAAGCGGAATACCTGGACATCCTGGACTTCCACATCCGACACCTGGCCACAGGAAACTACGGAGCGGAACATCTGGACACCCTGAACTTCCACATCCGACACCTAGATACCGAAAACTACGAAGCGGAATACCTGGACACCCTGAACTTCCACATCCGACACCTGGACACAAGAAACTACGGAGCTGAATACCTAGACACACTGGACTTCCACATCCGACACCCAGATACAGAAAACTATGAAGCGGAATACCTGGACACCCTGGACTTCCACATCCAGTACCTAGATACAGGAAACTACGGAGCGGAATACCTGGACACCCTGGACTTCCACATGCGACACCTAGATACAGAAAACTATGAAGCGGAATACCTGGACACCCTGGACTTCCACATCCAGTACCTAGATACAAGAAACTACGAAGCGGAATACCTGGACATCCTGGACTTCCACATCCGACACCTGGCCACAGGAAACTACGGAGCGGAACATCTGGACACCCTGAACTTCCACATCCGACACCTAGATACCGAAAACTACGAAGCGGAATACCTGGACACCCTGGACTTCCACATCCATTACCTAGATACAAGAAACTATGGAGCGGAACACCTGGACACCCTGAACTTCCACATCCGACACCTGGACACAGGAAACTACGGAGCTGAATACCTGGACACCCTGGACTTCCACATCCGACACCTAGATACAGAAAACTACGAAGCGGAATACCTGGACACCCTGGACTTCCACATCCAGTACCTAGATACAAGAAACTACGAAGCGGAATACCTGGACATCCTGGACTTCCACATCCGACACCTGGACACAGGAAACTACGGAGCGGAATACCTGGACACCCTGGACTTCCACATCCGACACCTAGATACAGAAAACTATGAAGCGGAATACCTGGACACCCTGGACTTCCACATCCAGTACCTAGATACAAGAAACTACGAAGCGGAATACCTGGACATCCTGGACTTCCACATCCGACACCTGGCCACAGGAAACTACGGAGCTGAACATCTGGACACCCTGAACTTCCACATCCGACACCTGGACACAAGAAACTACGGAGCTGAATACCTGGACACACTGGACTTCCACATCCGACACCCAGATACAGAAAACTACGAAGCGGAATACCTGGACACCCTGGACTTCCACATCCAGTACCTAGATACAGAAAACTACGAAGCGGAATACCTGGACATCCTGGACTTCCACATCCGACACCTGGACACAGGAAACTACGGAGCTGAATACCTGGACACCCTGGACTTCCACATCCGACACCTAGATACAGAAAACTACGAAGCGGAATACCTGGACACCCTGGACTTCCACATCCAGTACCTAGATACAAGAAACTACGAAGCGGAATACCTGGACATCCTGGACTTCCACATCCAGTACCTAGATACGAGAAACTATGGAGCGGAACACCTGGACACCCTGAACTTCCACATCCGACACCTGGACACAAGAAACTACGGAGCTGAATACCTGGACACCCTGGACTTCCACATCCGACACCCAGATACAGAAAACTACGAAGCGGAATACCTGGACACCCTGGACTTCCACATCCAGTACCTAGATACAAGAAACTACGAAGCGGAATACCTGGACATCCTGGACTTCCACATCCGACACCTGGACACAGGAAACTACGGAGCGGAACATCTGAACACCCTGAACTTCCACATCCGACACCTGGACACAGGAAACTACGGAGCGGAATACCTGGACACCCTGGACTTCCACATGCTACACCTAGATACAGAAAACTATGAAGCGGAATACCTGGACACCCTGGACTTCCACATCCAGTACCTAGATACAAGAAACTACGAAGCGGAATACCTGGACATCCTGGACTTCCACATCCGACACCTGGCCACAGGAAACTACGGAGCGGAACATCTGGACACCCTGAACTTCCACATCCGACACCTAGATACCGAAAACTACGAAGCGGAATACCTGGACACCCTGAACTTCCACATCCGACACCTGGACACAAGAAACTACGGAGCTGAATACCTAGACACACTGGACTTCCACATCCGACACCCAGATACAGAAAACTATGAAGCGGAATACCTGGACACCCTGGACTTCCACATCCAGTACCTAGATACAGGAAACTACGGAGCGGAATACCTGGACACCCTGGACTTCCACATGCGACACCTAGATACAGAAAACTATGAAGCGGAATACCTGGACACCCTGGACTTCCACATCCAGTACCTAGATACAAGAAACTACGAAGCGGAATACCTGGACATCCTGGACTTCCACATCCGACACCTGGCCACAGGAAACTACGGAGCGGAACATCTGGACACCCTGAACTTCCACATCCGACACCTAGATACCGAAAACTACGAAGCGGAATACCTGGACACCCTGGACTTCCACATCCATTACCTAGATACAAGAAACTATGGAGCGGAACACCTGGACACCCTGAACTTCCACATCCGACACCTGGACACAGGAAACTACGGAGCTGAATACCTGGACACCCTGGACTTCCACATCCGACACCTAGATACAGAAAACTACGAAGCGGAATACCTGGACACCCTGGACTTCCACATCCAGTACCTAGATACAAGAAACTACGAAGCGGAATACCTGGACATCCTGGACTTCCACATCCGACACCTGGACACAGGAAACTACGGAGCGGAATACCTGGACACCCTGGACTTCCACATCCGACACCTAGATACAGAAAACTATGAAGCGGAATACCTGGACACCCTGGACTTCCACATCCAGTACCTAGATACAAGAAACTACGAAGCGGAATACCTGGACATCCTGGACTTCCACATCCGACACCTGGCCACAGGAAACTACGGAGCGGAACATCTGGACACCCTGAACTTCCACATCCGACACCTGGACACAAGAAACTACGGAGCTGAATACCTGGACACACTGGACTTCCACATCCGACACCCAGATACAGAAAACTACGAAGCGGAATACCTGGACACCCTGGACTTCCACATCCAGTACCTAGATACAGAAAACTACGAAGCGGAATACCTGGACATCCTGGACTTCCACATCCGACACCTGGACACAGGAAACTACGGAGCTGAATACCTGGACACCCTGGACTTCCACATCCGACACCTAGATACAGAAAACTACGAAGCGGAATACCTGGACACCCTGGACTTCCACATCCAGTACCTAGATACAAGAAACTACGAAGCGGAATACCTGGACATCCTGGACTTCCACATCCGACACCTGGACACAGGAAACTACGCAGCGGAACATCTGAACACCCTGAACTTCCACATCCGACACCTGGACACAGGAAACTACGGAGCGGAATACCTGGACACCCTGGACTTCCACATGCGACACCTAGATACAGAAAACTATGAAGCGGAATACCTGGACACCCTGGACTTCCACATCCAGTACCTAGATACAAGAAACTATGGAGCGGAACACCTGGACACCCTGGACTTCCACATCCGACACCTGGACACAGGAAACTACGGAGCGGAACATCTGAACACCCTGAACTTCCACATCCGACACCTGGACACAGGAAACTACGGAGCGGAATACCTGGACACCCTGGACTTCCACATGCGACACCTAGATACAGAAAACTATGAAGCGGAATACCTGGACACCCTGGACTTCCACATCCAGTACCTAGATACAAGAAACTATGGAGCGGAACACCTGGACACCCTGAACTTCCACATCCGACACCTGGACACAGGAAACTACGGAGCTGAATACCTGGACACCCTGGACTTCCACATCCGACACCTAGATACAGAAAACTACGAAGCGGAATACCTGGACACCCTGGACTTCCACATCCAGTACCTAGATACAAGAAACTACGAAGCGGAATACCTGGACATCCTGGACTTCCACATCCGACACCTAGATACAGAAAACTATGAAGCGGAATACCTGGACACCCTGGACTTCCACATCCAGTACCTAGATACAAGAAACTACGAAGCGGAATACCTGGACATCCTGGACTTCCACATCCGACACCTGGCCACAGGAAACTACGGAGCGGAACATCTGGACACCCTGAACTTCCACATCCGACACCTAGATACAGAAAACTACGAAGCGGAATACCTGGACACCCTGGACTTCCACATCCAGTACCTAGATACAAGAAACTACGAAGCGGAATACCTGGACATCCTGGACTTCCACATCCAGTACCTAGATACGAGAAACTATGGAGCGGAACACCTGGACACCCTGAACTTCCACATCCGACACCTGGACACAAGAAACTACGGAGCTGAATACCTGGACACACTGGACTTCCACATCCGACACCCAGATACAGAAAACTACGAAGCGGAATACCTGGACACCCTGGACTTCCACATCCAGTACCTAGATACAAGAAACTATGGAGCGGAACACCTGGACACCCTGAACTTCCACATCCGACACCTGGACACAGGAAACTACGGAGCTGAATACCTGGACACCCTGGACTTCCACATCCGACACCTAGATACAGAAAACTACGAAGCGGAATACCTGGACACCCTGGACTTCCACATCCAGTACCTAGATACAAGAAACTACGAAGCGGAAAACCTGGACATCCTGGACTTCCACATCCGACACCTGGACACAGGAAACTACGGAGCGGAATACCTGGACACCCTGGACTTCCACATCCGACACCTAGATACAGAAAACTATGAAGCGGAATACCTGGACACCCTGGACTTCCACATCCAGTACCTAGATACAAGAAACTACGAAGCGGAATACCTGGACATCCTGGACTTCCACATCCGACACCTGGCCACAGGAAACTACGGAGCGGAACATCTGGACACCCTGAACTTCCACATCCGACACCTAGATACAGAAAACTACGAAGCGGAATACCTGGACATCCTGGACTTCCACATCCGACACCTGGACACAGGAAACTACGGAGCTGAATACCTGGACACCCTGGACTTCCACATCCGACACCTAGATACAGAAAACTACGAAGCGGAATACCTGGACATCCTGGACTTCCACATCCGACACCTGGACACAGGAAACTACGGAGCTGAATACCTGGACACCCTGGACTTCCACATCCGACACCTAGATACAGAAAACTACGAAGCGGAATACCTGGACACCCTGGACTTCCACATCCAGTACCTAGATACAAGAAACTACGAAGCGGAATACCTGGACATCCTGGACTTCCACATCCGACACCTGGACACAGGAAACTACGGAGCGGAACATCTGAACACCCTGAACTTCCACATCCGACACCTGGACACAGGAAACTACGGAGCGGAATACCTGGACACCCTGGACTTCCACATGCGACACCTAGATACAGAAAACTATGAAGCGGAATACCTGGACACCCTGGACTTCCACATCCAGTACCTAGATACAAGAAACTACGAAGCGGAATACCTGGACATCCTGGACTTCCACATCCGACACCTGGCCACAGGAAACTACGGAGCGGAACATCTGGACACCCTGAACTTCCACATCCGACACCTAGATACCGAAAACTACGAAGCGGAATACCTGGACACCCTGGACTTCCACATCCAGTACCTAGATACAAGAAACTATGGAGCGGAACACCTGGACACCCTGAACTTCCACATCCGACACCTGGACACAGGAAACTACGGAGCTGAATACCTGGACACCCTGGACTTCCACATCCGACACCTAGATACAGAAAACTACGAAGCGGAATACCTGGACACCCTGGACTTCCACATCCAGTACCTAGATACAAGAAACTACGAAGCGGAATACCTGGACATCCTGGACTTCCACATCCGACACCTGGACACAGGAAACTACGGAGCGGAATACCTGGACACCCTGGACTTCCACATCCGACACCTAGATACAGAAAACTATGAAGCGGAATACCTGGACACCTTGGACTTCCACATCCAGTACCTAGATACAAGAAACTACGAAGCGGAATACCTGGACATCCTGGACTTCCACATCCGACACCTGGCCACAGGAAACTACGGAGCGGAACATCTGGACACCCTGAACTTCCACATCCGACACCTAGATACAGAAAACTACGAAGCGGAATACCTGGACATCCTGGACTTCCACATCCGACACCTGGACACAGGAAACTACGGAGCTGAATACCTGGACACCCTGGACTTCCACATCCGACACCTAGATACAGAAAACTACGAAGCGGAATACCTGGACACCCTGGACTTCCACATCCAGTACCTAGATACAAGAAACTACGAAGCGGAATACCTGAACATCCTGGACTTCCACATCCGACACCTGGACACAGGAAACTACGGAGCGGAATACCTGGACACCCTGGACTTCCACATGCGACACCTAGATACAGAAAACTATGAAGCGGAATACCTGGACACCCTGGACTTCCACATCCAGTACCTAGATACAAGAAACTACGAAGCGGAATACCTGGACATCCTGGACTTCCACATCCGACACCTGGCCACAGGAAACTACGGAGCGGAACATCTGGACACCCTGAACTTCCACATCCGACACCTAGATACCGAAAACTACGAAGCGGAATACCTGGACACCCTGGACTTCCACATCCAGTACCTAGATACAAGAAACTATGGAGCGGAACACCTGGACACCCTGAACTTCCACATCCGACACCTGGACACAGGAAACTACGGAGCTGAATACCTGGACACCCTGGACTTCCACATCCGACACCTAGATACAGAAAACTACGAAGCGGAATACCTGGACACCCTGGACTTCCACATCCAGTACCTAGATACAAGAAACTACGAAGCGGAATACCTGGACATCCTGGACTTCCACATCCGACACCTGGACACAGGAAACTACGGAGCGGAATACCTGGACACCCTGGACTTCCACATCCGACACCTAGATACAGAAAACTATGAAGCGGAATACCTGGACACCTTGGACTTCCACATCCAGTACCTAGATACAAGAAACTACGAAGCGGAATACCTGGACATCCTGGACTTCCACATCCGACACCTGGCCACAGGAAACTACGGAGCGGAACATCTGGACACCCTGAACTTCCACATCCGACACCTAGATACAGAAAACTACGAAGCGGAATACCTGGACATCCTGGACTTCCACATCCGACACCTGGACACAGGAAACTACGGAGCTGAATACCTGGACACCCTGGACTTCCACATCCGACACCTAGATACAGAAAACTACGAAGCGGAATACCTGGACACCCTGGACTTCCACATCCAGTACCTAGATACAAGAAACTACGAAGCGGAATACCTGGACATCCTGGACTTCCACATCCGACACCTGGACACAGGAAACTACGGAGCGGAATACCTGGACACCCTGGACTTCCACATGCGACACCTAGATACAGAAAACTATGAAGCGGAATACCTGGACACCCTGGACTTCCACATCCAGTACCTAGATACAAGAAACTACGAAGCGGAATACCTGGACATCCTGGACTTCCACATCCGACACCTGGCCACAGGAAACTACGGAGCGGAACATCTGGACACCCTGAACTTCCACATCCGACACCTAGATACCGAAAACTACGAAGCGGAATACCTGGACACCCTGGACTTCCACATCCAGTACCTAGATACAAGAAACTATGGAGCGGAACACCTGGACACCCTGAACTTCCACATCCGACACCTGGACACAGGAAACTACGGAGCTGAATACCTGGACACCCTGGACTTCCACATCCGACACCTAGATACAGAAAACTACGAAGCGGAATACCTGGACACCCTGGACTTCCACATCCAGTACCTAGATACAAGAAACTACGAAGCGGAATACCTGGACATCCTGGACTTCCACATCCGACACCTGGACACAGGAAACTACGGAGCGGAATACCTGGACACCCTGGACTTCCACATCCGACACCTAGATACAGAAAACTATGAAGCGGAATACCTGGACACCTTGGACTTCCACATCCAGTACCTAGATACAAGAAACTACGAAGCGGAATACCTGGACATCCTGGACTTCCACATCCGACACCTGGCCACAGGAAACTACGGAGCGGAACATCTGGACACCCTGAACTTCCACATCCGACACCTAGATACAGAAAACTACGAAGCGGAATACCTGGACATCCTGGACTTCCACATCCGACACCTGGACACAGGAAACTACGGAGCTGAATACCTGGACACCCTGGACTTCCACATCCGACACCTAGATACAGAAAACTACGAAGCGGAATACCTGGACACCCTGGACTTCCACATCCAGTACCTAGATACAAGAAACTACGAAGCGGAATACCTGGACATCCTGGACTTCCACATCCGACACCTGGACACAGGAAACTACGGAGCGGAACATCTGAACACCCTGAACTTCCACATCCGACACCTGGACACAGGAAACTACGGAGCGGAATACCTGGACACCCTGGACTTCCACATGCGACACCTAGATACAGAAAACTATGAAGCGGAATACCTGGACACCCTGGACTTCCACATCCAGTACCTAGATACAAGAAACTACGAAGCGGAATACCTGGACATCCTGGACTTCCACATCCGACACCTGGCCACAGGAAACTACGGAGCGGAACATCTGGACACCCTGAACTTCCACATCCGACACCTAGATACCGAAAACTACGAAGCGGAATACCTGGACACCCTGGACTTCCACATCCAGTACCTAGATACAAGATACTATGGAGCGGAACACCTGGACACCCTGAACTTCCACATCCGATACCTGGACACAGGAAACTACGGAGCTGAATACCTGGAAACCCTGGACTTCCACATCCGACACCTAGATACAGAAAACTACGAAGCGGAATACCTGGACACCCTGGACTTCCTCATCCAGTACCTAGATACAAGAAACTACGAAGCGGAATACCTGGACATCCTGAACTTCCACATCCGACACCTGGACACAGGAAACTACGGAGCGGAATACCTGGACACCCTGGACTTCCACATCCGACACCTAGATACAGAAAACTATGAAGCGGAATACCTGGACACCCTGGACTTCCACATCCAGTACCTAGATACAAGAAACTACGAAGCGGAATACCTGGACATCCTGGACTTCCACATCCGACACCTGGCCACAGGAAACTACGGAGCGGAACATCTGGACACCCTGAACTTCCACATCCGACACCTAGATACAGAAAACTACGAAGCGGAATACCTGGACATCCTGGACTTCCACATCCGACACCTGGACACAGGAAACTACGGAGCGGAACATCTGAACACCCTGAACTTCCACATCCGACACCTGGACACAGGAAACTACGGAGCTGAATACCTGGACACCCTGGACTTCCACATCCGACACCTAGATACAGAAAACTACGAAGCGGAATACCTGGACACCCTGGACTTCCACATCCAGTACCTAGATACATGAAACTACGAAGCGGAATACCTGGACATCCTGGACTTCCACATCCGACACCTGGACACAGGAAACTACGGAGCGGAACATCTGAACACCCTGAACTTCCACATCCGACACCTGGACACAGGAAACTACGGAGCGGAATACCTGGACACCCTGGACTTCCACATCCGACACCTAGATACAGAAAAATATGAAGCGGAATACCTGGACACCCTGGACTTCCACATCCAGTACCCAGATACAAGAAACTACGAAGCGGAATACCTGGACATCCTGGACTTCCACATCCGACACCTGGCCACAGGAAACTACGGAGCGGAACATCTGGACACCCTGAACTTCCACATCCGCCACCTGGACACAGGAAACTACGGAGCGGAATGCCTGGACACCCTGGACTTCCACATCCGACACCTAGATACAGAAAACTATGAAGCGGAATACCTGGACAGTTTTGCGGACGGTTTTTCGAAAACCATTTTTTCGACGGACTTTTTTTCGAAGAACTTTTTTCGAACGGACGATTTTTCGAAAACTTTTTTTTCGAAAGGACGTTTTTTCGAAAGTTTGTTTTTCGAACGGACGTTTTTTCGAAAACTACTTTTTTCGAAAACCTTTTTTTCGCAATACCTTTTTTTCGAAAGGACGTTTTTTCGAAAATTTTACGAACGTTTTTTTAAAAAAAAAACTAGACCTTGGGACATGTAGCATTGGAATTCTAACCTAATCTAACCTAACCATTTTATTTCAAAAAAACGTCCTTTCGAAAAAAAAGTTTTTGAAAAAAGGTCCATTCGAAAAAAAGATTTTCGAAAAAACGTCCTTTCGAAAAAAGTAGTTTTCGAAAAAACTTCCGTTCGAAAAAAAGATTTTCGAAAAAACGTCCTTTCGAAAAAAAAGTTTTCGAAAAAACGTCCGCCGAAAAAACGTCCGTCGAAAAAAAGGTTTCGAAAAAAAATCCGGATACGACCTGGACACCCTGGACTTCCACATCCAGTACCTAGATACAAGAAACTATGGAGCGGAACACCTGGACACCCTGAACTTCCACATCCGACACCTGGACACAGGAAACTACGGAGCTGAATACCTGGACACCCTGGACTTCCAGATCCGACACCTAGATACAGAAAACTACGAAGCGGAATACCTGGACACCCTGGACTTCCACATCCAGTACCTAGATACAAGAAACTACGAAGCGGAATACCTGGACATCCTGGACTTCCACATCCGACACCTGGACACAGGAAACTACGGAGCGGAATACCTGGACACCCTGGACTTCCACATCCGACACCTAGATACAGAAAACTATGAAGCGGAATACCTGGACACCCTGGACTTCCACATCCAGTACCTAGATACAAGAAACTACGAAGCGGAATACCTGGACATCCTGGACTTCCACATCCGACACCTGGCCACAGGAAACTACGGAGCGGAATACCTGGACACCCTGGACTTCCACATCCGACACCTAGATACAGAAAACTACGAAGCGGAATACCTGGACACCCTGGACTTCCACATCCAGTACCTAGATACAAGAAACTACGAAGCGGAATACCTGGACATCCGGGACTTCCACATCCGACACCTGGACACAGGAAACTACGGAGCGGAACATCTGAACACCCTGAACTTCCACATCCGACACCTGGCCACAGGAAACTACGGAGCGGAACATCTGGACACCCTGAACTTCCACATCCGACACCTAGATACCGAAAACTACGAAGCGGAATACCTGGACACCCTGGACTTCCACATCCAGTACCTAGATACAAGAAACTATGGAGCGGAACACCTGGACACCCTGAACTTCCACATCCGATACCTGGACACAGGAAACTACGGAGCTGAATACCTGGACACCCTGGACTTCCACATCCGACACCTAGATACAGAAAACTACGAAGCGGAATACCTGGACACCCTGGACTTCCACATCCAGTACCTAGATACAAGAAACTACGAAGCGGAATACCTGGACATCCTGGACTTCCACATCCGACACCTGGACACAGGAAACTACGGAGCGGAATACCTGGACACCCTGGACTTCCACATCCGACACCTAGATACAGAAAACTATGAAGCGGAATACCTGGACACCCTGGACTTCCACATCCAGTACCTAGATACAAGAAACTACGAAGCGGAATACCTGGACATCCTGGACTTCCACATCCGACACCTGGCCACAGGAAACTACGGAGCGGAACATCTGGACACCCTGAACTTCCACATCCGACACCTAGATACAGAAAACTACGAAGCGGAATACCTGGACATCCTGGACTTCCACATCCGACACCTGGACACAGGAAACTACGGAGCGGAACATCTGAACACCCTGAACTTCCACATCCGACACCTGGACACAGGAAACTACGGAGCTGAATACCTGGACACCCTGGACTTCCACATCCGACACCTAGATACAGAAAACTACGAAGCGGAATACCTGGACACCCTGGACTTCCACATCCAGTACCTAGATACAAGAAACTACGAAGCGGAATACCTGGACATCCGGGACTTCCACATCCGACACCTGGACACAGGAAACTACGGAGCGGAACATCTGAACACCCTGAACTTCCACATCCGACACCTGGCCACAGGAAACTACGGAGCGGAACATCTGGACACCCTGAACTTCCACATCCGACACCTAGATACCGAAAACTACGAAGCGGAATACCTGGACACCCTGGACTTCCACATCCAGTACCTAGATACAAGAAACTATGGAGCGGAACACCTGGACACCCTGAACTTCCACATCCGATACCTGGACACAGGAAACTACGGAGCTGAATACCTGGACACCCTGGACTTCCACATCCGACACCTAGATACAGAAAACTACGAAGCGGAATACCTGGACACCCTGGACTTCCACATCCAGTACCTAGATACAAGAAACTACGAAGCGGAATACCTGGACATCCTGGACTTCCACATCCGACACCTGGACACAGGAAACTACGGAGCGGAATACCTGGACACCCTGGACTTCCACATCCGACACCTAGATACAGAAAACTATGAAGCGGAATACCTGGACACCCTGGACTTCCACATCCAGTACCTAGATACAAGAAACTACGAAGCGGAATACCTGGACATCCTGGACTTCCACATCCGACACCTGGCCACAGGAAACTACGGAGCGGAACATCTGGACACCCTGAACTTCCACATCCGACACCTAGATACAGAAAACTACGAAGCGGAATACCTGGACATCCTGGACTTCCACATCCGACACCTGGACACAGGAAACTACGGAGCGGAACATCTGAACACCCTGAACTTCCACATCCGACACCTGGACACAGGAAACTACGGAGCTGAATACCTGGACACCCTGGACTTCCACATCCGACACCTAGATACAGAAAACTACGAAGCGGAATACCTGGACACCCTGGACTTCCACATCCAGTACCTAGATACATGAAACTACGAAGCGGAATACCTGGACATCCTGGACTTCCACATCCGACACCTGGACACAGGAAACTACGGAGCGGAACATCTGAACACCCTGAACTTCCACATCCGACACCTGGACACAGGAAACTACGGAGCGGAATACCTGGACACCCTGGACTTCCACATCCGACACCTAGATACAGAAAACTATGAAGCGGAATACCTGTACACCCTGGACATCCACATCCAGTACCTAGATACAAGAAACTACGAAGCGGAATACCTGGACATCCTGGACTTCCACATCCGACACCTGGCCACAGGAAACTACGGAGCGGAACATCTGGACACCCTGAACTTCCACATCCGACACCTGGACACAGGAAACTACGGAGCTGAATACCTGGACACCCTGAACTTCTACATCCGACACCTGGACACAGGAAACTACGGAGCTGAATACCTGGACACCCTGGACTTCCACATCCGACACCTAGATACAGAAAACTACGAAGCGGAATACCTGGACACCCTGGACTTCCACATCCAGTACCTAGATACAAGAAACTACGAAGCGGAATACCTGGACATCCTGGACTTCCACATCCGACACCTGGACACAGGAAACTACGGAGCGGAACATCTGAACACCCTGAACTTCCACATCCGACACCTGGACACAGGAAACTACGGAGCGGAATACCTGGACACCCTGGACTTCCACATGCGACACCTAGATACAGAAAACTATGAAGCGGAATACCTGGACACCCTGGACATCCACATCCAGTACCTAGATACAAGAAACTACGAAGCGGAATACCTGGACATCCTGGACTTCCACATCCGACACCTGGCCACAGGAAACTACGGAGCGGAACATCTGGACACCCTGAACTTCCACATCCGACACCTAGATACAGAAAACTACGAAGCGGAATACCTGGACACCCTGGACTTCCACATCCAGTACCTAGATACAAGAAACTACGAAGCGGAATACCTGGACATCCTGGACTTCCACATCCAGTACCTAGATACGAGAAACTATGGAGCGGAACACCTGAACACCCTGAACTTCCACATCCGACACCTGGACACAAGAAACTACGGAGCTGAATACCTGGACACCCTGGACTTCCACATCCGACACCCAGATACAGAAAACTACGAAGCGGAATACCTGGACACCCTGGACTTCCACATCCAGTACCTAGATACAAGAAACTACGAAGCGGAATACCTGGACATCCTGGACTTCCACATCCGACACCTGGACACAGGAAACTACGGAGCGGAACATCTGGACACCCTGAACTTCCACATCCGACACCTAGATACAGAAAACTACGAAGCGGAATACCTGGACACCCTGGACTTCCACATCCAGTACCTAGATACAAGAAACTATGGAGCGGAACACCTGGACACCCTGAACTTCCACATCCGACACCTGGACACAGGAAACTACGGATCTGAATACCTGGACACCCTGGACTTCCACATCCGACACCTAGATACAGAAAACTACGAAGCGGAATACCTGGACACCCTGGACTTCCACATCCAGTACCTAGATACAAGAAACTACGAAGCGGAATACCTGGACATCCTGGACTTCCACATCCGACACCTGGACACAGGAAACTACGGAGCGGAACATCTGAACACCCTGAACTTCCACATCCGACACCTGGACACAGGAAACTACGGAGCGGAATACCTGGACACCCTGAACTTCCACATGCGACACCTAGATACAGAAAACTATGAAGCGGAATACCTGGACACCCTGGACATCCACATCCAGTACCTAGATACAAGAAACTACGAAGCGGAATACCTGGACATCCTGGACTACCACATCCGACACCTGGCCACAGGAAACTACGGAGCGGAACATCTGGACACCCTGAACTTCCACATCCGACACCTAGATACAGAAAACTACGAAGCGGAATACCTGGACATCCTGGACTTCCACATCCGACACCTGGCCACAGGAAATTACGGAGCGGAACATCTGGACACCCTGAACTTCCACATCCAGTACCTAGATACAAGAAACTACGAAGCGGAATACCTGGACATCCTGGACTTCCACATCCGACACCTAGATACAGAAAACTACGAAGCGGAATACCTGGACACCCTGGACTTCCACATCCAGTACCTAGATACAAGAAACTACGAAGCGGAATACATGGACATCCTGGACTTCCACATCCGACACCTGGACACAGGAAACTACGGAGCGGAACATCTGAACACCCTGAACTTCCACATCCGACACCTGGACACAGGAAACTACGGAGCGGAATACCTGGACACCCTGAACTTAAACATGCGACACCTAGATACAGAAAACTATGAAGCGGAATACCTGGACACCCTGAACTTCCACATCCGACACCTGGACACAGGAAACTACGGAGCTGAATACCTGGACACCCTGAACTTCCACATCCGACACCTGGACACAGGAAACTACGGAGCGGAATACCTGGACACCCTGAACTTCCACATCCGACACCTAGATACAGAAAACTACGAAGCGGAATACCTGGACATCCTGGACTTCCACATCCGACACCTGGCCACAGGAAACTACGGAGCGGAACATCTGGACACCCTGAACTTCCACATCCGACACCTAGATACAGAAAACTACGAAGCGGAATACCTGGACACCCTGGACTTCCACATCCAGTACCTAGATACAAGAAACTACGAAGCGGAATACCTGGACATCCTGGACTTCCACATCCAGTACCTAGATACGAGAAACTATGGAGCGGAACACCTGAACACACTGAACTTCCACATCCGACACCTGGACACAAGAAACTACGGAGCTGAATACCTGGACACCCTGGACTTCCACATCCGACACCCAGATACAGAAAACTACGAAGCGGAATACCTGGACACCCTGGACTTCCACATCCAGTACCTAGATACAAGAAACTACGAAGCGGAATACCTGGACATCCTGGACTTCCACATCCGACACCTGGACACAGGAAACTACGGAGCGGAACATCTGGACACCCTGGACTTCCACATCCGACACCTAGATACAGAAAACTACGAAGCGGAATACCTGGACACCCTGGACTTCCACATCCAGTACCTAGATACAAGAAACTACGAAGCGGAATACCTGGACATCCTGGACTTCCACATCCGACACCTGGACACAGGAAACTACGGAGCGGAACATCTGAACACCCTGAACTTCCACATCCGACACCTGGACACAGGAAACTACGGAGCGGAATACCTGGACACCCTGAACTTCCACATGCGACACCTAGATACAGAAAACTATGAAGCGGAATACCTGGACACCTTGGACATCCACATCCAGTACCTAGATACAAGAAACTACGAAGCGGAATACCTGGACATCCTGGACTACCACATCCGACACCTGGCCACAGGAAACTACGGAGCGGAACATCTGGACACCCTGAACTTCCACATCCGACACCTAGATACAGAAAACTACGAAGCGGAATACCTGGACATCCTGGACTTCCACATCCGACACCTGGCCACAGGAAATTACGGAGCGGAACATCTGGACACCCTGAACTTCCACATCCAGTACCTAGATACAAGAAACTACGAAGCGGAATACCTGGACATCCTGGACTTCCACATCCAGTACCTAGATACGAGAAACTATGGAGCGGAACACCTGGACACCCTGAACTTCCACATCCGACACCTGGACACAGGAAACTACGGAGCTGAATACCTGGACACCCTGAACTTCCACATCCGACACCTGGACACAGGAAACTACGGAGCGGAATACCTGGACACCCTGGACTTCCACATGCGACACCTAGATACAGAAAACTATGAAGCGGAATACTTGGACACCCTGGACTTCCACATCCAGTACCTAGATACAAGAAAATATGGAGCGGAACACCTGGACACCCTGAACTTCCACATCCCACACCTGGACACAGGAAACTACGGAGCTGAATACCTGGACACCCTGGACTTCCACATCCGACACCTAGATACAGAAAACTACGAAGCGGAATACCTGGACACCCTGGACTTCCACATCCAGTACCTAGATACAAGAAACTACGAAGCGGAATACCTGGACATCCTGGACTTCCACATCCGACACCTGGACACAGGAAACTACGGAGCGGAACATCTGAACACCCTGAACTTCCACATCCGACACCTGGACACAGGAAACTACGGAGCGGAATACCTGGACACCCTGGACTTCCACATGCGACACCTAGATACAGAAAACTATGAAGCGGAATACCTGGACACCCTGGACATCCACATCCAGTACCTAGATACAAGAAACTACGAAGCGGAATACCTGGACATCCTGGACTTCCACATCCGACACCTGGCCACAGGAAACTACGGAGCGGAACATCTGGACACCCTGAACTTCCACATCCGACACCTGGACACAGGAAACTACGGAGCGGAACATCTGGACACCCTGAACTTCCGCATCCGACACCTAGATACATAAAACTACGAAGCGGAATACCTGGACACCCTGGACTTCCACATCCAGTACCTAGATACAAGAAACTATGGAGCGGAACACCTGGACACCCTGAACTTCCACATCCGACACCTGGACACAGGAAACTACGGATCTGAATACCTGGACACCCTGGACTTCCACATCCGACACCTGGCCACAGGAAACTACGGAGCGGAACATCTGGACACCCTGAACTTCCACATCCGACACCTAGATACAGAAAACTACGAAGCGGAATACCTGGACACCCTGGACTTCCACATCCAGTACCTAGATACAAGAAACTACGAAGCGGAATACCTGGACATCCTGGACTTCCACATCCAGTACCTAGATACGAGAAACTATGGAGCGGAACACCTGAACACACTGAACTTCCACATCCGACAGCTGGACACAAGAAACTACGGAGCTGAATACCTGGACACCCTGGACTTCCACATCCGACACCCAGATACAGAAAACTACGAAGCGGAATACCTGGACACCCTGGACTTCCACATCCAGTACCTAGATACAAGAAACTACGAAGCGGAATACCTGGACATCCTGGACTTCCACATCCGACACCTGGACACAGGAAACTACGGAGCGGAACATCTGGACACCCTGAACTTCCACATCCGACACCTAGATACAGAAAACTACGAAGCGGAATACCTGGACACCCTGGACTTCCACATCCAGTACCTAGATACAAGAAACTATGGAGCGGAACACCTGGACACCCTGAACTTCCACATCCGACACCTGGACACAGGAAACTACGGATCTGAATACCTGGACACCCTGGACTTCCACATCCGACACCTAGATACAGAAAACTACGAAGCGGAATACCTGGACACCCTGGACTTCCACATCCAGTACCTAGATACAAGAAACTACGAAGCGGAATACCTGGACATCCTGGACTTCCACATCCGACACCTGGACACAGGAAACTACGGAGCGGAACATCTGAACACCCTGAACTTCCACATCCGACACCTGGACACAGGAAACTACGGAGCGGAATACCTGGACACCCTGAACTTCCACATGCGACACCTAGATACAGAAAACTATGAAGCGGAATACCTGGACACCTTGGACATCCACATCCAGTACCTAGATACAAGAAACTACGAAGCGGAATACCTGGACATCCTGGACTACCACATCCGACACCTGGCCACAGGAAACTACGGAGCGGAACATCTGGACACCCTGAACTTCCACATCCGACACCTAGATACAGAAAACTACGAAGCGGAATACCTGGACATCCTGGACTTCCACATCCGACACCTGGCCACAGGAAATTACGGAGCGGAACATCTGGACACCCTGAACTTCCACATCCAGTACCTAGATACAAGAAACTACGAAGCGGAATACCTGGACATCCTGGACTTCCACATCCAGTACCTAGATACGAGAAACTATGGAGCGGAACACCTGGACACCCTGAACTTCCACATCCGACACCTGGACACAGGAAACTACGGAGCTGAATACCTGGACACCCTGAACTTCCACATCCGACACCTGGACACAGGAAACTACGGAGCGGAATACCTGGACACCCTGGACTTCCACATGCGACACCTAGATACAGAAAACTATGAAGCGGAATACTTGGACACCCTGGACTTCCACATCCAGTACCTAGATACAAGAAAATATGGAGCGGAACACCTGGACACCCTGAACTTCCACATCCGACACCTGGACACAGGAAACTACGGAGCTGAATACCTGGACACCCTGGACTTCCACATCCGACACCTAGATACAGAAAACTACGAAGCGGAATACCTGGACACCCTGGACTTCCACATCCAGTACCTAGATACAAGAAACTACGAAGCGGAATACCTGGACATCCTGGACTTCCACATCCGACACCTGGACACAGGAAACTACGGAGCGGAACATCTGAACACCCTGAACTTCCACATCCGACACCTGGACACAGGAAACTACGGAGCGGAATACCTGGACACCCTGGACTTCCACATGCGACACCTAGATACAGAAAACTATGAAGCGGAATACCTGGACACCCGGGACATCCACATCCAGTACCTAGATACAAGAAACTACGAAGCGGAATACCTGGACATCCTGGACTTCCACATCCGACACCTGGCCACAGGAAACTACGGAGCGGAACATCTGGACACCCTGAACTTCCACATCCGACACCTGGACACAGGAAACTACGGAGCGGAACATCTGGACACCCTGAACTTCCACATCCGACACCTAGATACATAAAACTACGAAGCGGAATACCTGGACACCCTGGACTTCCACATCCAGTACCTAGATACAAGAAACTATGGAGCGGAACACCTGGACACCCTGAACTTCCACATCCGACACCTGGACACAGGAAACTACGGATCTGAATACCTGGACACCCTGGACTTCCACATCCGACACCTAGATACAGAAAACTACGAAGCGGAATACCTGGACACCCTGGACTTCCACATCCAGTACCTAGATACAAGAAACTACGAAGCGGAATACCTGGACATCCTGGACTTCCACATCCGACACCTGGACACAGGAAACTACGGAGCGGAACATCTGAACACCCTGAACTTCCACATCCGACACCTGGACACAGGAAACTACGGAGCGGAATACCTGGACACCCTGGACTTCCACATGCGACACCTAGATACAGAAAACTATGAAGCGGAATACCTGGACACCCTGGACATCCACATCCAGTACCTAGATACAAGAAACTACGAAGCGGAATACCTGGACATCCTGGACTTCCACATCCGACACCTGGCCACAGGAAACTACGGAGCGGAACATCTGGACACCCTGAACTTCCACATCCGACACCTGGACACAGGAAACTACGGAGCGGAACATCTGGACACCCTGAACTTCCACATCCGACACCTAGATACATAAAACTACGAAGCGGAATACCTGGACACCCTGGACTTCCACATCCAGTACCTAGATACAAGAAACTATGGAGCGGAACACCTGGACACCCTGAACTTCCACATCCGACACCTGGACACAGGAAACTACGGATCTGAATACCTGGACACCCTGGACTTCCACATCCGACACCTGGCCACAGGAAACTACGGAGCGGAACATCTGGACACCCTGAACTTCCACATCCGACACCTAGATACAGAAAACTACGAAGCGGAATACCTGGACACCCTGGACTTCCACATCCAGTACCTAGATACAAGAAACTACGAAGCGGAATACCTGGACATCCTGGACTTCCACATCCAGTACCTAGATACGAGAAACTATGGAGCGGAACACCTGAACACACTGAACTTCCACATCCGACAGCTGGACACAAGAAACTACGGAGCTGAATACCTGGACACCCTGGACTTCCACATCCGACACCCAGATACAGAAAACTACGAAGCGGAATACCTGGACACCCTGGACTTCCACATCCAGTACCTAGATACAAGAAACTACGAAGCGGAATACCTGGACATCCTGGACTTCCACATCCGACACCTGGACACAGGAAACTACGGAGCGGAACATCTGGACACCCTGAACTTCCACATCCGACACCTAGATACAGAAAACTACGAAGCGGAATACCTGGACACCCTGGACTTCCACATCCAGTACCTAGATACAAGAAACTATGGAGCGGAACACCTGGACACCCTGAACTTCCACATCCGACACCTGGACACAGGAAACTACGGATCTGAATACCTGGACACCCTGGACTTCCACATCCGACACCTAGATACAGAAAACTACGAAGCGGAATACCTGGACACCCTGGACTTCCACATCCAGTACCTAGATACAAGAAACTACGAAGCGGAATACCTGGACATCCTGGACTTCCACATCCGACACCTGGACACAGGAAACTACGGAGCGGAACATCTGAACACCCTGAACTTCCACATCCGACACCTGGACACAGGAAACTACGGAGCGGAATACCTGGACACCCTGAACTTCCACATGCGACACCTAGATACAGAAAACTATGAAGCGGAATACCTGGACACCTTGGACATCCACATCCAGTACCTAGATACAAGAAACTACGAAGCGGAATACCTGGACATCCTGGACTACCACATCCGACACCTGGCCACAGGAAACTACGGAGCGGAACATCTGGACACCCTGAACTTCCACATCCGACACCTAGATACAGAAAACTACGAAGCGGAATACCTGGACATCCTGGACTTCCACATCCGACACCTGGCCACAGGAAATTACGGAGCGGAACATCTGGACACCCTGAACTTCCACATCCAGTACCTAGATACAAGAAACTACGAAGCGGAATACCTGGACATCCTGGACTTCCACATCCAGTACCTAGATACGAGAAACTATGGAGCGGAACACCTGGACACCCTGAACTTCCACATCCGACACCTGGACACAGGAAACTACGGAGCTGAATACCTGGACACCCTGAACTTCCACATCCGACACCTGGACACAGGAAACTACGGAGCGGAATACCTGGACACCCTGGACTTCCACATGCGACACCTAGATACAGAAAACTATGAAGCGGAATACTTGGACACCCTGGACTTCCACATCCAGTACCTAGATACAAGAAAATATGGAGCGGAACACCTGGACACCCTGAACTTCCACATCCGACACCTGGACACAGGAAACTACGGAGCTGAATACCTGGACACCCTGGACTTCCACATCCGACACCTAGATACAGAAAACTACGAAGCGGAATACCTGGACACCCTGGACTTCCACATCCAGTACCTAGATACAAGAAACTACGAAGCGGAATACCTGGACATCCTGGACTTCCACATCCGACACCTGGACACAGGAAACTACGGAGCGGAACATCTGAACACCCTGAACTTCCACATCCGACACCTGGACACAGGAAACTACGGAGCGGAATACCTGGACACCCTGGACTTCCACATGCGACACCTAGATACAGAAAACTATGAAGCGGAATACCTGGACACCCGGGACATCCACATCCAGTACCTAGATACAAGAAACTACGAAGCGGAATACCTGGACATCCTGGACTTCCACATCCGACACCTGGCCACAGGAAACTACGGAGCGGAACATCTGGACACCCTGAACTTCCACATCCGACACCTGGACACAGGAAACTACGGAGCGGAACATCTGGACACCCTGAACTTCCACATCCGACACCTAGATACATAAAACTACGAAGCGGAATACCTGGACACCCTGGACTTCCACATCCAGTACCTAGATACAAGAAACTATGGAGCGGAACACCTGGACACCCTGAACTTCCACATCCGACACCTGGACACAGGAAACTACGGATCTGAATACCTGGACACCCTGGACTTCCACATCCGACACCTAGATACAGAAAACTACGAAGCGGAATACCTGGACACCCTGGACTTCCACATCCAGTACCTAGATACAAGAAACTACGAAGCGGAATACATGGACATCCTGGACTTCCACATCCGACACCTGGACACAGGAAACTACGGAGCGGAACATCTGAACACCCTGAACTTCCACATCCGACACCTGGACACAGGAAACTACGGAGCGGAATACCTGGACACCCTGAGATTAAACATGCGACACCTAGATACAGAAAACTATGAAGCGGAATACCTGGACACCCTGAACTTCCACATCCGACACCTGGACACAGGAAACTACGGAGCTGAATACCTGGACACCCTGAACTTCCACATCCGACACCTGGACACAGGAAACTACGGAGCGGAATACCTGGACACCCTGAACTTCCACATCCGACACCTAGATACAGAAAACTACGAAGCGGAATACCTGGACATCCTGGACTTCCACATCCGACACCTGGCCACAGGAAACTACGGAGCGGAACATCTGGACACCCTGAACTTCCACATCCGACACCTAGATACAGAAAACTACGAAGCGGAATACCTGGACACCCTGGACTTCCACATCCAGTACCTAGATACAAGAAACTACGAAGCGGAATACCTGGACATCCTGGACTTCCACATCCAGTACCTAGATACGAGAAACTATGGAGCGGAACACCTGAACACACTGAACTTCCACATCCGACACCTGGACACAAGAAACTACGGAGCTGAATACCTGGACACCCTGGACTTCCACATCCGAGACCCAGATACAGAAAACTACGAAGCGGAATACCTGGACACCCTGGACTTCCACATCCAGTACCTAGATACAAGAAACTACGAAGCGGAATACCTGGACATCCTGGACTACCACATCCGACACCTGGCCACAGGAAACTACGGAGCGGAACATCTGGACACCCTGAACTTCCACATCCGACACCTAGATACAGAAAACTACGAAGCGGAATACCTGGACATCCTGGACTTCCACATCCGACACCTGGCCACAGGAAATTACGGAGCGGAACATCTGGACACCCTGAACTTCCACATCCAGTACCTAGATACAAGAAACTACGAAGCGGAATACCTGGACATCCTGGACTTCCACATCCAGTACCTAGATACGAGAAACTATGGAGCGGAACACCTGGACACCCTGAACTTCCACATCCGACACCTGGACACAGGAAACTACGGAGCTGAATACCTGGACACCCTGAACTTCCACATCCGACACCTGGACACAGGAAACTACGGAGCGGAATACCTGGACACCCTGGACTTCCACATGCGACACCTAGATACAGAAAACTATGAAGCGGAATACTTGGACACCCTGGACTTCCACATCCAGTACCTAGATACAAGAAAATATGGAGCGGAACACCTGGACACCCTGAACTTCCACATCCGACACCTGGACACAGGAAACTACGGAGCTGAATACCTGGACACCCTGGACTTCCACATCCGACACCTAGATACAGAAAACTACGAAGCGGAATACCTGGACACCCTGGACTTCCACATCCAGTACCTAGATACAAGAAACTACGAAGCGGAATACCTGGACATCCTGGACTTCCACATCCGACACCTGGACACAGGAAACTACGGAGCGGAACATCTGAACACCCTGAACTTCCACATCCGACACCTGGACACAGGAAACTACGGAGCGGAATACCTGGACACCCTGGACTTCCACATGCGACACCTAGATACAGAAAACTATAAAGCGGAATACCTGGACACCCTGGACATCCACATCCAGTACCTAGATACAAGAAACTACGAAGCGGAATACCTGGACATCCTGGACTTCCACATCCGACACCTGGCCACAGGAAACTACGGAGCGGAACATCTGGACACCCTGAACTTCCACATCCGACACCTGGACACAGGAAACTACGGAGCGGAACATCTGGACACCCTGAACTTCCACATCCGACACCTAGATACATAAAACTACGAAGCGGAATACCTGGACACCCTGGACTTCCACATCCAGTACCTAGATACAAGAAACTATGGAGCGGAACACCTGGACACCCTGAACTTCCACATCCGACACCTGGACACAGGAAACTACGGATCTGAATACCTGGACACCCTGGACTTCCACATCCGACACCTAGATACAGAAAACTTCGAAGCGGAATACCTGGACACCCTGGACTTCCACATCCAGTACCTAGATACAAGAAACTACGAAGCGGAATACATGGACATCCTGGACTTCCACATACGACACCTGGACACAGGAAACTACGGAGCGGAACATCTGAACACCCTGAACTTCCACATCCGACACCTGGACACAGGAAACTACGGAGCGGAATACCTGGACACCCTGAACTTCCACATGCGACACCTAGATACAGAAAACTATGAAGCGGAATACCTGGACACCCTGAACTTCCACATCCGACACCTGGACACAGGAAACTACGGAGCTGAATACCTGGACACCCTGAACTTCCACATCCGACACCTGGACACAGGAAACTACGGAGCGGAATACCTGGACACCCTGAACTTCCACATCCGACACCTAGATACAGAAAACTACGAAGCGGAATACCTGGACATCCTGGACTTCCACATCCGACACCTGGCCACAGGAAACTACGGAGCGGAACATCTGGACACCCTGAACTTCCACATCCGACACCTAGATACAGAAAACTACGAAGCGGAATACCTGGACACCCTGGACTTCCACATCCAGTACCTAGATACAAGAAACTACGAAGCGGAATACCTGGACATCCTGGACTTCCACATCCAGTACCTAGATACGAGAAACTATGGAGCCGAACACCTGAACACACTGAACTTCCACATCCGACACCTGGACACAAGAAACTACGGAGCTGAATACCTGGACACCCTGGACTTCCACATCCGAGACCCAGATACAGAAAACTACGAAGCGGAATACCTGGACACCCTGGACTTCCACATCCAGTACCTAGATACAAGAAACTACGGAGCGGAATACCTGGACACCCTGGACTTCCACATCCGAAACCTAGATACAAGAAACTATGGAGCGGAACACCTGGACACCCTGAACTTCCACATCCGACACCTGGACACAGGAAACTACGGAGCTGAATACCTGGACACCCTGGACTTCCACATCCGACACCTAGATACAGAAAACTACGAAGCGGAATACCTGGACACCCTGGACTTCCACATCCAGTACCTAGATACAAGAAACTACGAAGCGGAATACCTGGACATCCTGGACTTCCACATCCAGTACCTAGATACAAGAAACTATGGAGCGGAACACCTGGACACTCTGAACTTCCACATCCGACACCTGGACACAAGAAACTACGGAGCTGAATACCTGGACACCCTGGACTTCCACATCCGACACCCAGATACAGAAAACTACGAAGCGGAATACCTGGACACCCTGGACTTCCACATCCAGTACCTAGATACAAGAAACTACGAAGCGGAATACCTGGACATCCTGGACTTCCACATCCGACACCTGGACACAGGAAACTACGGAGCGGAACATCTGAACACCCTGAACTTCCACATACGACACCTGGACACAGGAAACTACGGAGCGGAATACCTGGACACCCTGGACTTCCACATCCGACACCTAGATACAGAAAACTATGAAGCGGAATACCTGGACACCCTGGACTTCCACATCCAGTACCTAGATACAAGAAACTACGAAGCGGAATACCTGGACACCCTGGACTTCCACATCCGACACCTAGATACAGAAAACTACGAAGCGGAATACCTGGACACCCTGGACTTCCACATCCAGTACCTAGATACAAGAAACTATGGAGCGGAACATCTGAACACCCTGAACTTCCACATCCGACACCTGGACACAGGAAACTACGGAGCTCAATACCTGGACACCCTGGACTTCCACATCCGACACCTAGATACAGAAAACTATGAAGCGGAATACCTGGACACCCTGGACTACCACATCCGACACCTGGCCACAGGAAACTACGGAGCGGAACATCTGGACACCCTGAACTTCCACATCCGACACCTAGATACAGAAAACTACGAAGCGGAATACCTGGACATCCTGGACTTCCACATCCGACACCTGGCCACAGGAAATTACGGAGCGGAACATCTGGACACCCTGAACTTCCACATCCAGTACCTAGATACAAGAAACTACGAAGCGGAATACCTGGACATCCTGGACTTCCACATCCAGTACCTAGATACGAGAAACTATGGAGCGGAACACCTGGACACCCTGAACTTCCACATCCGACACCTGGACACAGGAAACTACGGAGCTGAATACCTGGACACCCTGAACTTCCACATCCGACACCTGGACACAGGAAACTACGGAGCGGAATACCTGGACACCCTGGACTTCCACATGCGACACCTAGATACAGAAAACTATGAAGCGGAATACTTGGACACCCTGGACTTCCACATCCAGTACCTAGATACAAGAAAATATGGAGCGGAACACCTGGACACCCTGAACTTCCACATCCGACACCTGGACACAGGAAACTACGGAGCTAAATACCTGGACACCCTGGACTTCCACATCCGACACCTAGATACAGAAAACTACGAAGCGGAATACCTGGACACCCTGGACTTCCACATCCAGTACCTAGATACAAGAAACTACGAAGCGGAATACCTGGACATCCTGGACTTCCACATCCGACACCTGGACACAGGAAACTACGGAGCGGAACATCTGAACACCCTGAACTTCCACATCCGACACCTGGACACAGGAAACTACGGTGCGGAATACCTGGACACCCTGAACTTCCACATGCGACACCTAGATACAGAAAACTATGAAGCGGATTACCTGGACACCCTGAACTTCCACATCCGACACCTGGACACAGGAAACTACGGAGCTGAATACCTGGACACCCTGAACTTCCACATCCGACACCTGGACACAGGAAACTACGGAGCGGAATACCTGGACACCCTGAACTTCCACATCCGACACCTAGATACAGAAAACTACGAAGCGGAATACCTGGACATCCTGGACTTCCACATCCGACACCTGGCCACAGGAAATTACGGAGCGGAACATCTGGACACCCTGAACTTCCACATCCAGTACCTAGATACAAGAAACTACGAAGCGGAATACCTGGACATCCTGGACTTCCACATCCAGTACCTAGATACGAGAAACTATGGAGCGGAACACCTGGACACCCTGAACTTCCACATCCGACACCTGGACACAGGAAACTACGGAGCTGAATACCTGGACACCCTGAACTTCCACATCCGACACCTGGACACAGGAAACTACGGAGCGGAATACCTGGACACCCTGGACTTCCACATGCGACACCTAGATACAGAAAACTATGAAGCGGAATACTTGGACACCCTGGACTTCCACATCCAGTACCTAGATACAAGAAAATATGGAGCGGAACACCTGGACACCCTGAACTTCCACATCCGACACCTGGACACAGGAAACTACGGAGCTGAATACCTGGACACCCTGGACTTCCACATCCGACACCTAGATACAGAAAACTACGAAGCGGAATACCTGGACACCCTGGACTTCCACATCCAGTACCTAGATACAAGAAACTACGAAGCGGAATACCTGGACATCCTGGACTTCCACATCCGACACCTGGACACAGGAAACTACGGAGCAGAACATCTGAACACCCTGAACTTCCACATCCGACACCTGGACACAGGAAACTACGGAGCGGAATACCTGGACACCCTGGACTTCCACATGCGACACCTAGATACAGAAAACTATGAAGCGGAATACCTGGACACCCTGGACATCCACATCCAGTACCTAGATACAAGAAACTACGAAGCGGAATACCTGGACATCCTGGACTTCCACATCCGACACCTGGCCACAGGAAACTACGGAGCGGAACATCTGGACACCCTGAACTTCCACATCCGACACCTAGATACAGAAAACTACGAAGCGGAATACCTGGACACCCTGGACTTCCACATCCAGTACCTAGATACAAGAAACTACGAAGCGGAATACCTGGACATCCTGGACTTCCACATCCAGTACCTAGATACGAGAAACTATGGAGCGGAACACCTGAACACCCTGAACTTCCACATCCGACACCTGGACACAAGAAACTACGGAGCTGAATACCTGGACACCCTGGACTTCCACATCCGAGACCCAGATACAGAAAACTACGAAGCGGAATACCTGGACACCCTGGACTTCCACATCCAGTACCTAGATACAAGAAACTACGGAGCGGAATACATGGACATCCTGGACTTCCACATCCGACACCTGGACACAGGAAACTACGGAGCGGAACATCTGAACACTCTGAACTTCCACATCCGACACCTGGACACAGGAAACTACGGAGCGGAATACCTGGACACCCTGGACTTCCACATCCGACACCTAGATACAGAAAACTATGAAGCGGAATACCTGGACACCCTGGACTTCCACATCCAGTACCTAGATACAAGAAACTACGAAGCGGAATACCTGGACATCCTGGACTTCCACATCCGACACCTGGACACAGGAAACTACGGAGCGGAATACCTGGACACCCTGGACTTCCACATCCGACACCTAGATACAGAAAACTATGAAGCGGAATACCTGGACACCCTGGACTTCCACATCCAGTACCTAGATACAAGAAACTACGAAGCGGAATACCTGGACATCCTGGACTTCCACATCCGACACCTGGCCACAGGAAACAACGGAGCGGAACATCTGGACACCCTGAACTTCCACATCCGACACCTAGATACAGAAAACTACGAAGCGGAATACCTGGACACCCTGGACTTCCACATCCAGTACCTAGATACAAGAAACTACGAAGCGGAATACCTGGACATCCTGGACTTCCACATCCGACACCTGGCCACAGGAAACAACGGAGCGGAACATCTGGACACCCTGGACTTCCACATCCAGTACCTAGATACAAGAAACTACGAAGCGGAATACCTGGACATCCTGGACTTCCACATCCAGTACCTAGATACAAGAAACTATGGAGCGGAACACCTGGACACTCTGAACTTCCACATCCGACACCTGGACACAAGAAACTACGGAGCTGAATACCTGGACACCCTGGACTTCCACATCCGACACCCAGATACAGAAAACTACGAAGCGGAATACCTGGACACCCTGGACTTCCACATCCAGTACCTAGATACAAGAAACTACGAAGCGGAATACCTGGACATCCTGGACTTCCACATCCGACACCTGGCCACAGGAAACTACGGAGCGGAACATCTGGACACCCTGAACTTCCACATCCGACACCTAGATACAGAAAACTACGAAGCGGAATACCTGGACACCCTGGACTTCCACATCCAGTACCTAGATACAAGAAACTATGGAGCGGAACATCTGAACACCCTGAACTTCCACATCCGACACCTGGACACAGGAAACTACGGAGCGGAATACCTGGACACCCTGGACTTCCACATCCGACACCTAGATACAGAAAACTATGAAGCGGAATACCTGGACACCCTGAACTTCCACATCCAGTACCTAGATACAAGAAACTACGAAGCGGAATACCTGGACATCCTGGACTTCCACATCCGACACCTGGCCACAGGAAACAACGGAGCGGAACATCTGGACACCCTGAACTTCCACATCCGACACCTAGATACAGAAAACTACGAAGCGGAATACCTGGACACCCTGGACTTCCACATCCAGTACCTAGATACAAGAAACTATGGAGCGGAACACCTGGACACCCTGAACTTCCACATCCGACACCTGGACACAGGAAACTACGGAGCTGAATACCTGGACACCCTGGACTTCCACATCCGACACCTAGATACAGAAAACTACGAAGCGGAATACCTGGACACCCTGGACTTCCACATCCAGTACCTAGATACAAGAAACTACGAAGCGGAATACCTGGACACCCTGGACTTCCACATCCAGTACCTAGATACAAGAAACTACGAAGCGGAATACCTGGACATCCTGGACTTCCACATCCGACACCTGGACACAGGAAACTACGGAGCGGAATACCTGGACACCCTGGACTTCCACATCCGACACCTAGATACAGAAAACTATGAAGCGGAATACCTGGACACCCTGGACTTCCACATCCAGTACCTAGATACAAGAAACTACGAAGCGGAATACCTGGACATCCTGGACTTCCACATCCGACACCTGGCCACAGGAAACTACGGAGCGGAACATCTGGACACCCTGAACTTCCACATCCGACACCTAGATACAGAGAACTACGAAGCGGAATACCTGGACACCCTGGACTTCCACATCCAGAACCTAGATACAAGAAACTATGGGGCGGAACACCTGGACACCCTGAACTTCCACATCCGACACCTGGACACAGGAAACTACGGAGCGGAACATCTGAACACCCTGAACTTCCATATCCGACACCTGGACACAGGAAACTACGGAGCGGAATACCTGGACACCCTGGACTTCCACATCCGACACCTAGATACAGAAAACTATGAAGCGGAATACCTGGACACCCTGGACATCCACATCCAGTACCTAGATACAAGAAACTACGAAGCGGAATACCTGGACATCCTGGACTTCCACATCCGACACCTGGCCACAGGAAACAACGGAGCAGAACATCTGGACACCCTGAACTTCCACATCCGACACCTAGATACAGAAAACTACGAAGCGGAATACCTGGACACCCTGGACTTCCACATCCAGTACCTAGATACAAGAAACTACGAAGCGGAATACCTGGACATCCTGGACTTCCACATCCGACACCTGGCCACAGGAAACAACGGAGCGGAACATCTGGACACCCTGGACTTCCACATCCAGTACCTAGATACAAGAAACTACGAAGCGGAATACCTGGACATCCTGGACTTCCACATCCAGTACCTAGATACAAGAAACTATGGAGCGGAACACCTGGACACTCTGAACTTCCACATCCGACACCTGGACACAAGAAACTACGGAGCTGAATACCTGGACACCCTGGACTTCCACATCCGACACCCAGATACAGAAAACTACGAAGCGGAATACCTGGACACCCTGGACTTCCACATCCAGTACCTAGATACAAGAAACTACGAAGCGGAATACCTGGACATCCTGGACTTCCACATCCGACACCTGGACACAGGAAACTACGGAGCGGAACATCTGAACACCCTGAACTTCCACATCCGACACCTGGACACAGGAAACTACGGAGCGGAATACCTGGACACCCTGGACTTCCACATCCGACACCTAGATACAGAAAACTATGAAGCGGAATACCTGGACACCCTGGACTTCCACATCCAGTACCTAGATACAAGAAACTACGAAGCGGAATACCTGGACATCCTGGACTTCCACATCCGACACCTGGCCACAGGAAACTACGGAGCGGAACATCTGGACACCCTGAACTTCCACATCCGACACCTAGATACAGAAAACTACGAAGCGGAATACCTGGACACCCTGGACTTCCACATCCAGTACCTAGATACAAGAAACTATGGAGCGGAACATCTGAACAACCTGAACTTCCACATCCGACACCTGGACACAGGAAACTACGGAGCGGAATACCTGGACACCCTGGACTTCCACATCCGACACCTAGATACAGAAAACTATGAAGCGGAATACCTGGACACCCTGGACTTCCACATCCAGTACCTAGATACAAGAAACTACGAAGCGGAATACCTGGACATCCTGGACTTCCACATCCGACACCTGGCCACAGGAAACAACGGAGCGGAACATCTGGACACCCTGAACTTCCACATCCGACACCTAGATACAGAAAACTACGAAGCGGAATACCTGGACACCCTGGACTTCCACATCCAGTACCTAGATACAAGAAACTATGGAGCGGAACACCTGGACACCCTGAACTTCCACATCCGACACCTGGACACAGGAAACTACGGAGCTGAATACCTGGACACCCTGGACTTCCACATCCGACACCTAGATACAGAAAACTACGAAGCGGAATACCTGGACACCCTGGACTTCCACATCCAGTACCTAGATACAAGAAACTACGAAGCGGAATACCTGGACACCCTGGACTTCCACATCCAGTACCTAAATACAAGAAACTACGAAGCGGAATACCTGGACATCCTGGACTTCCACATCCGACACCTGGACACAGGAAACTACGGAGCGGAATACCTGGACACCCTGGACTTCCACATCCGACACCTAGATACAGAAAACTATGAAGCGGAATACCTGGACACCCTGGACTTCCACATCCAGTACCTAGATACAAGAAACTACGAAGCGGAATACCTGGACATCCTGGACTTCCACATCCGACACCTGGCCACAGGAAACTACGGAGCGGAACATCTGGACACCCTGAACTTCCACATCCGACACCTAGATACAGAAAACTACGAAGCGGAATACCTGGACACCCTGGACTTCCACATCCAGTACCTAGATACAAGAAACTATGGAGCGGAACACCTGGACACCCTGAACTTCCACATCCGACACCTGGACACAGGAAACTACGGAGCTGAATACCTGGACACCCTGGACTTCCACATCCGACACCTAGATACAGAAAACTACGAAGCGGAATACCTGGACACCCTGGACTTCCACATCCAGTACCTAGATACAAGAAACTACGAAGCGGAATACCTGGACACCCTGGACTTCCACATCCAGTACCTAGATACAAGAAACTACGAAGCGGAATACCTGGACATCCTGGACTTCCACATCCGACACCTGGACACAGGAAACTACGAAGCGGAATACCTGGACATCCTGGACTTCCACATCCGACACCTGGACACAGGAAACTACGGAGCGGAATACCTGGACACCCTGGACTTCCACATCCGACACCTAGATACAGAAAACTATGAAGCGGAATACCTGGACACCCTGGACTTCCACATCCAGTACCTAGATACAAGAAACTACGAAGCGGAATACCTGGACATCCTGGACTTCCACATCCGACACCTGGCCACAGGAAACAACGGAGCGGAACATCTGGACACCCTGGACTTCCACATCCAGTACCTAGATACAAGAAACTACGAAGCGGAATACCTGGACATCCTGGACTTCCACATCCAGTACCTAGATACAAGAAACTATGGAGCGGAACACCTGGACACTCTGAACTTCCACATCCGACACCTGGACACAAGAAACTACGGAGCTGAATACCTGGACACCCTGGACTTCCACATCCGACACCCAGATACAGAAAACTACGAAGCGGAATACCTGGACACCCTGGACTTCCACATCCAGTACCTAGATACAAGAAACTACGAAGCGGAATACCTGGACACCCTGGACTTCCACATCCGACACCCAGATACAGAAAACTACGAAGCGGAATACCTGGACACCCTGGACTTCCACATCCAGTACCTAGATACAAGAAACTACGAAGCGGAATACCTGGACATCCTGGACTTCCACATCCGACACCTGGCCACAGGAAACTACGGAGCGGAACATCTGGACACCCTGAACTTCCACATCCGACACCTAGATACAGAAAACTACGAAGCGGAATACCTGGACACCCTGGACTTCCACATCCAGTACCTAGATACAAGAAACTACGAAGCGGAATACCTGGACATCCTGGACTTCCACATCCGACACCTGGCCACAGGAAACTACGGAGCGGAACATCTGGACACCCTGAACTTCCACATCCGACACCTAGATACAGAAAACTACGAAGCGGAATACCTGGACACCCTGGACTTCCACATCCAGAACCTAGATACAAGAAACTATGGAGCGGAACACCTGGACACCCTGAACTTCCACATCCGACACCTGGACACAGGAAACTACGGAGCGGAACATCTGAACACCCTGAACTTCCATATCCGACACCTGGACACAGGAAACTACGGAGCGGAATACCTGGACACCCTGGACTTCCACATCCGACACCTAGATACAGAAAACTATGAAGCGGAATACCTGGACACCCTGGACTTCCACATCCAGTACCTAGATACAAGAAACTACGAAGCGGAATACCTGGACATCCTGGACTTCCACATCCGACACCTGGCCACAGGAAACAACGGAGCGGAACATCTGGACACCCTGGACTTCCACATCCAGTACCTAGATACAAGAAACTACGGAGCGGAATACCTGGACATCCTGGACTTCCACATCCAGTACCTAGATACAAGAAACTATGGAGCGGAACACCTGGACACTCTGAACTTCCACATCCGACACCTGGACACAAGAAACTACGGAGCTGAATACCTGGACACCCTGGACTTCCACATCCGACACCCAGATACAGAAAACTACGAAGCGGAATACCTGGACACCCTGGACTTCCACATCCAGTACCTAGATACAAGAAACTACGAAGCGGAATACCTGGACATCCTGGACTTCCACATCCGACACATGGACACAGGAAACTACGGAGCGGAACATCTGAACACCCTGAACTTCCACATCCGACACCTGGACACAGGAAACTACGGAGCGGAATACCTGGACACCCTGGACTTCCACATCCGACACCTAGATACAGAAAACTATGAAGCGGAATACCTGGACACCCTGGACTTCCACATCCAGTACCTAGATACAAGAAACTACGAAGCGGAATACCTGGACATCCTGGACTTCCACATCCGACACCTGGCCACAGGAAACTACGGAGCGGAACATCTGGACACCCTGAACTTCCACATCCGACACCTAGATACAGAAAACTACGAAGCGGAATACCTGGACACCCTGGACTTCCACATCCAGTACCTAGATACAAGAAACTATGGAGCGGAACATCTGAACAACCTGAACTTCCACATCCGACACCTGGACACAGGAAACTACGGAGCGGAATACCTGGACACCCTGGACTTCCACATCCGACACCTAGATACAGAAAACTATGAAGCGGAATACCTGGACACCCTGGACTTCCACATCCAGTACCTAGATACAAGAAACTACGAAGCGGAATACCTGGACATCCTGGACTTCCACATCCGACACCTGGCCACAGGAAACAACGGAGCGGAACATCTGGACACCCTGAACTTCCACATCCGACACCTAGATACAGAAAACTACGAAGCGGAATACCTGGACACCCTGGACTTCCACATCCAGTACCTAGATACAAGAAACTATGGAGCGGAACATCTGAACAACCTGAACTTCCACATCCGACACCTGGACACAGGAAACTACGGAGCGGAATACCTGGACACCCTGGACTTCCACATCCGACACCTAGATACAGAAAACTATGAAGCGGAATACCTGGACACCCTGGACTTCCACATCCAGTACCTAGATACAAGAAACTACGAAGCGGAATACCTGGACATCCTGGACTTCCACATCCGACACCTGGCCACAGGAAACAACGGAGCGGAACATCTGGACACCCTGAACTTCCACATCCGACACCTAGATACAGAAAACTACGAAGCGGAATACCTGGACACCCTGGACTTCCACATCCAGTACCTAGATACAAGAAACTATGGAGCGGAACACCTGGACACCCTGAACTTCCACATCCGACACCTGGACACAGGAAACTACGGAGCTGAATACCTGGACACCCTGGACTTCCACATCCGACACCTAGATACAGAAAACTACGAAGCGGAATACCTGGACACCCTGGACTTCCACATCCAGTACCTAGATACAAGAAACTACGAAGCGGAATACCTGGACACCCTGGACTTCCACATCCAGTACCTAAATACAAGAAACTACGAAGCGGAATACCTGGACATCCTGGACTTCCACATCCGACACCTGGACACAGGAAACTACGGAGCGGAATACCTGGACACCCTGGACTTCCACATCCGACACCTAGATACAGAAAACTATGAAGCGGAATACCTGGACACCCTGGACTTCCACATCCAGTACCTAGATACAAGAAACTACGAAGCGGAATACCTGGACATCCTGGACTTCCACATCCGACACCTGGCCACAGGAAACTACGGAGCGGAACATCTGGACACCCTGAACTTCCACATCCGACACCTAGATACAGAAAACTACGAAGCGGAATACCTGGACACCCTGGACTTCCACATCCAGTACCTAGATACAAGAAACTATGGAGCGGAACACCTGGACACCCTGAACTTCCACATCCGACACCTGGACACAGGAAACTACGGAGCTGAATACCTGGACACCCTGGACTTCCACATCCGACACCTAGATACAGAAAACTACGAAGCGGAATACCTGGACACCCTGGACTTCCACATCCAGTACCTAGATACAAGAAACTACGAAGCGGAATACCTGGACACCCTGGACTTCCACATCCAGTACCTAGATACAAGAAACTACGAAGCGGAATACCTGGACATCCTGGACTTCCACATCCGACACCTGGACACAGGAAACTACGAAGCGGAATACCTGGACATCCTGGACTTCCACATCCGACACCTGGACACAGGAAACTACGGAGCGGAATACCTGGACACCCTGGACTTCCACATCCGACACCTAGATACAGAAAACTATGAAGCGGAATACCTGGACACCCTGGACTTCCACATCCAGTACCTAGATACAAGAAACTACGAAGCGGAATACCTGGACATCCTGGACTTCCACATCCGACACCTGGCCACAGGAAACAACGGAGCGGAACATCTGGACACCCTGGACTTCCACATCCAGTACCTAGATACAAGAAACTACGAAGCGGAATACCTGGACATCCTGGACTTCCACATCCAGTACCTAGATACAAGAAACTATGGAGCGGAACACCTGGACACTCTGAACTTCCACATCCGACACCTGGACACAAGAAACTACGGAGCTGAATACCTGGACACCCTGGACTTCCACATCCGACACCCAGATACAGAAAACTACGAAGCGGAATACCTGGACACCCTGGACTTCCACATCCAGTACCTAGATACAAGAAACTACGAAGCGGAATACCTGGACACCCTGGACTTCCACATCCGACACCCAGATACAGAAAACTACGAAGCGGAATACCTGGACACCCTGGACTTCCACATCCAGTACCTAGATACAAGAAACTACGAAGCGGAATACCTGGACATCCTGGACTTCCACATCCGACACCTGGCCACAGGAAACTACGGAGCGGAACATCTGGACACCCTGAACTTCCACATCCGACACCTAGATACAGAAAACTACGAAGCGGAATACCTGGACACCCTGGACTTCCACATCCAGTACCTAGATACAAGAAACTACGAAGCGGAATACCTGGACATCCTGGACTTCCACATCCGACACCTGGCCACAGGAAACTACGGAGCGGAACATCTGGACACCCTGAACTTCCACATCCGACACCTAGATACAGAAAACTACGAAGCGGAATACCTGGACACCCTGGACTTCCACATCCAGAACCTAGATACAAGAAACTATGGAGCGGAACACCTGGACACCCTGAACTTCCACATCCGACACCTGGACACAGGAAACTACGGAGCGGAACATCTGAACACCCTGAACTTCCATATCCGACACCTGGACACAGGAAACTACGGAGCGGAATACCTGGACACCCTGGACTTCCACATCCGACACATAGATACAGAAAACTATGAAGCGGAATACCTGGACACCCTGGACTTCCACATCCAGTACCTAGATACAAGAAACTACGAAGCGGAATACCTGGACATCCTGGACTTCCACATCCGACACCTGGCCACAGGAAACAACGGAGCGGAACATCTGGACACCCTGGACTTCCACATCCAGTACCTAGATACAAGAAACTACGGAGCGGAATACCTGGACATCCTGGACTTCCACATCCAGTACCTAGATACAAGAAACTATGGAGCGGAACACCTGGACACTCTGAACTTCCACATCCGACACCTGGACACAAGAAACTACGGAGCTGAATACCTGGACACCCTGGACTTCCACATCCGACACCCAGATACAGAAAACTACGAAGCGGAATACCTGGACACCCTGGACTTCCACATCCAGTACCTAGATACAAGAAACTACGAAGCGGAATACCTGGACATCCTGGACTTCCACATCCGACACATGGACACAGGAAACTACGGAGCGGAACATCTGAACACCCTGAACTTCCACATCCGACACCTGGACACAGGAAACTACGGAGCGGAATACCTGGACACCCTGGACTTCCACATCCGACACCTAGATACAGAAAACTATGAAGCGGAATACCTGGACACCCTGGACTTCCACATCCAGTACCTAGATACAAGAAACTACGAAGCGGAATACCTGGACATCCTGGACTTCCACATCCGACACCTGGCCACAGGAAACTACGGAGCGGAACATCTGGACACCCTGAACTTCCACATCCGACACCTAGATACAGAAAACTACGAAGCGGAATACCTGGACACCCTGGACTTCCACATCCAGTACCTAGATACAAGAAACTATGGAGCGGAACATCTGAACAACCTGAACTTCCACATCCGACACCTGGACACAGGAAACTACGGAGCGGAATACCTGGACACCCTGGACTTCCACATCCGACACCTAGATACAGAAAACTATGAAGCGGAATACCTGGACACCCTGGACTTCCACATCCAGTACCTAGATACAAGAAACTACGAAGCGGAATACCTGGACATCCTGGACTTCCACATCCGACACCTGGCCACAGGAAACAACGGAGCGGAACATCTGGACACCCTGAACTTCCACATCCGACACCTAGATACAGAAAACTACGAAGCGGAATACCTGGACACCCTGGACTTCCACATCCAGTACCTAGATACAAGAAACTATGGAGCGGAACACCTGGACACCCTGAACTTCCACATCCGACACCTGGACACAGGAAACTACGGAGCTGAATACCTGGACACCCTGGACTTCCACATCCGACACCTAGATACAGAAAACTACGAAGCGGAATACCTGGACACCCTGGACTTCCACATCCAGTACCTAGATACAAGAAACTACGAAGCGGAATACCTGGACACCCTGGACTTCCACATCCAGTACCTAAATACAAGAAACTACGAAGCGGAATACCTGGACACCCTGGACTTCCACATCCAGTACCTAGATACAAGAAACTACGAAGCGGAATACCTGGACATCCTGGACTTCCACATCCGACACCTGGCCACAGGAAACTACGGAGCGGAACATCTGGACACCCTGAACTTCCACATCCGACACCTAGATACAGAAAACTACGAAGCGGAATACCTGGACACCCTGGACTTCCACATCCAGTACCTAGATACAAGAAACTATGGAGCGGAACATCTGAACACCCTGAACTTCCACATCCGACACCTGGACACAGGAAACTACGGAGCGGAATACCTGGACACCCTGGACTTCCACATCCGACACCTAGATACAGAAAACTATGAAGCGGAATACCTGGACACCCTGGACTTCCACATCCAGTACCTAGATACAAGAAACTACGAAGCGGAATACCTGGACATCCTGGACTTCCACATCCGACACCTGGACACAGGAAACTACGGAGCGGAATACCTGGACACCCTGGACTTCCACATCCGACACCTAGATACAGAAAACTATGAAGCGGAATACCTGGACACCCTGGACTTCCACATCCAGTACCTAGATACAAGAAACTACGAAGCGGAATACCTGGACATCCTGGACTTCCACATCCGACACCTGGCCACAGGAAACTACGGAGCGGAACATCTGGACACCCTGAACTTCCACATCCGACACCTAGATACAGAAAACTACGAAGCGGAATACCTGGACACCCTGGACTTCCACATCCAGTACCTAGATACAAGAAACTATGGAGCGGAACATCTGAACACCCTGAACTTCCACATCCGACACCTGGACACAGGAAACTACGGAGCGGAATACCTGGACACCCTGGACTTCCACATCCGACACCTAGATACAGAAAACTATGAAGCGGAATACCTGGACACCCTGAACTTCCACATCCAGTACCTAGATACAAGAAACTACGAAGCGGAATACCTGGACATCCTGGACTTCCACATCCGACACCTGGCCACAGGAAACAACGGAGCGGAACATCTGGACACCCTGAACTTCCACATCCGACACCTAGATACAGAAAACTACGAAGCGGAATACCTGGACACCCTGGACTTCCACATCCAGTACCTAGATACAAGAAACTATGGAGCGGAACACCTGGACACCCTGAACTTCCACATCCGACACCTGGACACAGGAAACTACGGAGCTGAATACCTGGACACCCTGGACTTCCACATCCGACACCTAGATACAGAAAACTACGAAGCGGAATACCTGGACACCCTGGACTTCCACATCCAGTACCTAGATACAAGAAACTACGAAGCGGAATACCTGGACACCCTGGACTTCCACATCCAGTACCTAGATACAAGAAACTACGAAGCGGAATACCTGGACATCCTGGACTTCCACATCCGACACCTGGACACAGGAAACTACGGAGCGGAATACCTGGACACCCTGGACTTCCACATCCGACACCTAGATACAGAAAACTATGAAGCGGAATACCTGGACACCCTGGACTTCCACATCCAGTACCTAGATACAAGAAACTACGAAGCGGAATACCTGGACATCCTGGACTTCCACATCCGACACCTGGCCACAGGAAACTACGGAGCGGAACATCTGGACACCCTGAACTTCCACATCCGACACCTAGATACAGAGAACTACGAAGCGGAATACCTGGACACCCTGGACTTCCACATCCAGAACCTAGATACAAGAAACTATGGGGCGGAACACCTGGACACCCTGAACTTCCACATCCGACACCTGGACACAGGAAACTACGGAGCGGAACATCTGAACACCCTGAACTTCCATATCCGACACCTGGACACAGGAAACTACGGAGCGGAATACCTGGACACCCTGGACTTCCACATCCGACACCTAGATACAGAAAACTATGAAGCGGAATACCTGGACACCCTGGACATCCACATCCAGTACCTAGATACAAGAAACTACGAAGCGGAATACCTGGACATCCTGGACTTCCACATCCGACACCTGGCCACAGGAAACAACGGAGCAGAACATCTGGACACCCTGAACTTCCACATCCGACACCTAGATACAGAAAACTACGAAGCGGAATACCTGGACACCCTGGACTTCCACATCCAGTACCTAGATACAAGAAACTACGAAGCGGAATACCTGGACATCCTGGACTTCCACATCCGACACCTGGCCACAGGAAACAACGGAGCGGAACATCTGGACACCCTGGACTTCCACATCCAGTACCTAGATACAAGAAACTACGAAGCGGAATACCTGGACATCCTGGACTTCCACATCCAGTACCTAGATACAAGAAACTATGGAGCGGAACACCTGGACACTCTGAACTTCCACATCCGACACCTGGACACAAGAAACTACGGAGCTGAATACCTGGACACCCTGGACTTCCACATCCGACACCCAGATACAGAAAACTACGAAGCGGAATACCTGGACACCCTGGACTTCCACATCCAGTACCTAGATACAAGAAACTACGAAGCGGAATACCTGGACATCCTGGACTTCCACATCCGACACCTGGACACAGGAAACTACGGAGCGGAACATCTGAACACCCTGAACTTCCACATCCGACACCTGGACACAGGAAACTACGGAGCGGAATACCTGGACACCCTGGACTTCCACATCCGACACCTAGATACAGAAAACTATGAAGCGGAATACCTGGACACCCTGGACTTCCACATCCAGTACCTAGATACAAGAAACTACGAAGCGGAATACCTGGACATCCTGGACTTCCACATCCGACACCTGGCCACAGGAAACTACGGAGCGGAACATCTGGACACCCTGAACTTCCACATCCGACACCTAGATACAGAAAACTACGAAGCGGAATACCTGGACACCCTGGACTTCCACATCCAGTACCTAGATACAAGAAACTATGGAGCGGAACATCTGAACAACCTGAACTTCCACATCCGACACCTGGACACAGGAAACTACGGAGCGGAATACCTGGACACCCTGGACTTCCACATCCGACACCTAGATACAGAAAACTATGAAGCGGAATACCTGGACACCCTGGACTTCCACATCCAGTACCTAGATACAAGAAACTACGAAGCGGAATACCTGGACATCCTGGACTTCCACATCCGACACCTGGCCACAGGAAACAACGGAGCGGAACATCTGGACACCCTGAACTTCCACATCCGACACCTAGATACAGAAAACTACGAAGCGGAATACCTGGACACCCTGGACTTCCACATCCAGTACCTAGATACAAGAAACTATGGAGCGGAACACCTGGACACCCTGAACTTCCACATCCGACACCTGGACACAGGAAACTACGGAGCTGAATACCTGGACACCCTGGACTTCCACATCCGACACCTAGATACAGAAAACTACGAAGCGGAATACCTGGACACCCTGGACTTCCACATCCAGTACCTAGATACAAGAAACTACGAAGCGGAATACCTGGACACCCTGGACTTCCACATCCAGTACCTAAATACAAGAAACTACGAAGCGGAATACCTGGACATCCTGGACTTCCACATCCGACACCTGGACACAGGAAACTACGGAGCGGAATACCTGGACACCCTGGACTTCCACATCCGACACCTAGATACAGAAAACTATGAAGCGGAATACCTGGACACCCTGGACTTCCACATCCAGTACCTAGATACAAGAAACTACGAAGCGGAATACCTGGACATCCTGGACTTCCACATCCGACACCTGGCCACAGGAAACTACGGAGCGGAACATCTGGACACCCTGAACTTCCACATCCGACACCTAGATACAGAAAACTACGAAGCGGAATACCTGGACACCCTGGACTTCCACATCCAGTACCTAGATACAAGAAACTATGGAGCGGAACACCTGGACACCCTGAACTTCCACATCCGACACCTGGACACAGGAAACTACGGAGCTGAATACCTGGACACCCTGGACTTCCACATCCGACACCTAGATACAGAAAACTACGAAGCGGAATACCTGGACACCCTGGACTTCCACATCCAGTACCTAGATACAAGAAACTACGAAGCGGAATACCTGGACACCCTGGACTTCCACATCCAGTACCTAGATACAAGAAACTACGAAGCGGAATACCTGGACATCCTGGACTTCCACATCCGACACCTGGACACAGGAAACTACGAAGCGGAATACCTGGACATCCTGGACTTCCACATCCGACACCTGGACACAGGAAACTACGGAGCGGAATACCTGGACACCCTGGACTTCCACATCCGACACCTAGATACAGAAAACTATGAAGCGGAATACCTGGACACCCTGGACTTCCACATCCAGTACCTAGATACAAGAAACTACGAAGCGGAATACCTGGACATCCTGGACTTCCACATCCGACACCTGGCCACAGGAAACAACGGAGCGGAACATCTGGACACCCTGGACTTCCACATCCAGTACCTAGATACAAGAAACTACGAAGCGGAATACCTGGACATCCTGGACTTCCACATCCAGTACCTAGATACAAGAAACTATGGAGCGGAACACCTGGACACTCTGAACTTCCACATCCGACACCTGGACACAAGAAACTACGGAGCTGAATACCTGGACACCCTGGACTTCCACATCCGACACCCAGATACAGAAAACTACGAAGCGGAATACCTGGACACCCTGGACTTCCACATCCAGTACCTAGATACAAGAAACTACGAAGCGGAATACCTGGACACCCTGGACTTCCACATCCGACACCCAGATACAGAAAACTACGAAGCGGAATACCTGGACACCCTGGACTTCCACATCCAGTACCTAGATACAAGAAACTACGAAGCGGAATACCTGGACATCCTGGACTTCCACATCCGACACCTGGCCACAGGAAACTACGGAGCGGAACATCTGGACACCCTGAACTTCCACATCCGACACCTAGATACAGAAAACTACGAAGCGGAATACCTGGACACCCTGGACTTCCACATCCAGTACCTAGATACAAGAAACTACGAAGCGGAATACCTGGACATCCTGGACTTCCACATCCGACACCTGGCCACAGGAAACTACGGAGCGGAACATCTGGACACCCTGAACTTCCACATCCGACACCTAGATACAGAAAACTACGAAGCGGAATACCTGGACACCCTGGACTTCCACATCCAGAACCTAGATACAAGAAACTATGGAGCGGAACACCTGGACACCCTGAACTTCCACATCCGACACCTGGACACAGGAAACTACGGAGCGGAACATCTGAACACCCTGAACTTCCATATCCGACACCTGGACACAGGAAACTACGGAGCGGAATACCTGGACACCCTGGACTTCCACATCCGACACCTAGATACAGAAAACTATGAAGCGGAATACCTGGACACCCTGGACTTCCACATCCAGTACCTAGATACAAGAAACTACGAAGCGGAATACCTGGACATCCTGGACTTCCACATCCGACACCTGGCCACAGGAAACAACGGAGCGGAACATCTGGACACCCTGGACTTCCACATCCAGTACCTAGATACAAGAAACTACGGAGCGGAATACCTGGACATCCTGGACTTCCACATCCAGTACCTAGATACAAGAAACTATGGAGCGGAACACCTGGACACTCTGAACTTCCACATCCGACACCTGGACACAAGAAACTACGGAGCTGAATACCTGGACACCCTGGACTTCCACATCCGACACCCAGATACAGAAAACTACGAAGCGGAATACCTGGACACCCTGGACTTCCACATCCAGTACCTAGATACAAGAAACTACGAAGCGGAATACCTGGACATCCTGGACTTCCACATCCGACACATGGACACAGGAAACTACGGAGCGGAACATCTGAACACCCTGAACTTCCACATCCGACACCTGGACACAGGAAACTACGGAGCGGAATACCTGGACACCCTGGACTTCCACATCCGACACCTAGATACAGAAAACTATGAAGCGGAATACCTGGACACCCTGGACTTCCACATCCAGTACCTAGATACAAGAAACTACGAAGCGGAATACCTGGACATCCTGGACTTCCACATCCGACACCTGGCCACAGGAAACTACGGAGCGGAACATCTGGACACCCTGAACTTCCACATCCGACACCTAGATACAGAAAACTACGAAGCGGAATACCTGGACACCCTGGACTTCCACATCCAGTACCTAGATACAAGAAACTATGGAGCGGAACATCTGAACAACCTGAACTTCCACATCCGACACCTGGACACAGGAAACTACGGAGCGGAATACCTGGACACCCTGGACTTCCACATCCGACACCTAGATACAGAAAACTATGAAGCGGAATACCTGGACACCCTGGACTTCCACATCCAGTACCTAGATACAAGAAACTACGAAGCGGAATACCTGGACATCCTGGACTTCCACATCCGACACCTGGCCACAGGAAACAACGGAGCGGAACATCTGGACACCCTGAACTTCCACATCCGACACCTAGATACAGAAAACTACGAAGCGGAATACCTGGACACCCTGGACTTCCACATCCAGTACCTAGATACAAGAAACTATGGAGCGGAACACCTGGACACCCTGAACTTCCACATCCGACACCTGGACACAGGAAACTACGGAGCTGAATACCTGGACACCCTGGACTTCCACATCCGACACCTAGATACAGAAAACTACGAAGCGGAATACCTGGACACCCTGGACTTCCACATCCAGTACCTAGATACAAGAAACTACGAAGCGGAATACCTGGACACCCTGGACTTCCACATCCAGTACCTAAATACAAGAAACTACGAAGCGGAATACCTGGACACCCTGGACTTCCACATCCAGTACCTAGATACAAGAAACTACGAAGCGGAATACCTGGACATCCTGGACTTCCACATCCGACACCTGGCCACAGGAAACTACGGAGCGGAACATCTGGACACCCTGAACTTCCACATCCGACACCTAGATACAGAAAACTACGAAGCGGAATACCTGGACACCCTGGACTTCCACATCCAGTACCTAGATACAAGAAACTATGGAGCGGAACATCTGAACACCCTGAACTTCCACATCCGACACCTGGACACAGGAAACTACGGAGCGGAATACCTGGACACCCTGGACTTCCACATCCGACACCTAGATACAGAAAACTATGAAGCGGAATACCTGGACACCCTGGACTTCCACATCCAGTACCTAGATACAAGAAACTACGAAGCGGAATACCTGGACATCCTGGACTTCCACATCCGACACCTGGACACAGGAAACTACGGAGCGGAATACCTGGACACCCTGGACTTCCACATCCGACACCTAGATACAGAAAACTATGAAGCGGAATACCTGGACACCCTGGACTTCCACATCCAGTACCTAGATACAAGAAACTACGAAGCGGAATACCTGGACATCCTGGACTTCCACATCCGACACCTGGCCACAGGAAACAACGGAGCGGAACATCTGGACACCCTGAACTTCCACATCCGACACCTAGATACAGAAAACTACGAAGCGGAATACCTGGACACCCTGGACTTCCACATCCAGTACCTAGATACAAGAAACTACGAAGCGGAATACCTGGACATCCTGGACTTCCACATCCGACACCTGGCCACAGGAAACAACGGAGCGGAACATCTGGACACCCTGGACTTCCACATCCAGTACCTAGATACAAGAAACTACGAAGCGGAATACCTGGACATCCTGGACTTCCACATCCAGTACCTAGATACAAGAAACTATGGAGCGGAACACCTGGACACTCTGAACTTCCACATCCGACACCTGGACACAAGAAACTACGGAGCTGAATACCTGGACACCCTGGACTTCCACATCCGACACCCAGATACAGAAAACTACGAAGCGGAATACCTGGACACCCTGGACTTCCACATCCAGTACCTAGATACAAGAAACTACGAAGCGGAATACCTGGACATCCTGGACTTCCACATCCGACACCTGGCCACAGGAAACTACGGAGCGGAACATCTGGACACCCTGAACTTCCACATCCGACACCTAGATACAGAAAACTACGAAGCGGAATACCTGGACACCCTGGACTTCCACATCCAGTACCTAGATACAAGAAACTATGGAGCGGAACATCTGAACACCCTGAACTTCCACATCCGACACCTGGACACAGGAAACTACGGAGCGGAATACCTGGACACCCTGGACTTCCACATCCGACACCTAGATACAGAAAACTATGAAGCGGAATACCTGGACACCCTGAACTTCCACATCCAGTACCTAGATACAAGAAACTACGAAGCGGAATACCTGGACATCCTGGACTTCCACATCCGACACCTGGCCACAGGAAACAACGGAGCGGAACATCTGGACACCCTGAACTTCCACATCCGACACCTAGATACAGAAAACTACGAAGCGGAATACCTGGACACCCTGGACTTCCACATCCAGTACCTAGATACAAGAAACTATGGAGCGGAACACCTGGACACCCTGAACTTCCACATCCGACACCTGGACACAGGAAACTACGGAGCTGAATACCTGGACACCCTGGACTTCCACATCCGACACCTAGATACAGAAAACTACGAAGCGGAATACCTGGACACCCTGGACTTCCACATCCAGTACCTAGATACAAGAAACTACGAAGCGGAATACCTGGACACCCTGGACTTCCACATCCAGTACCTAGATACAAGAAACTACGAAGCGGAATACCTGGACATCCTGGACTTCCACATCCGACACCTGGACACAGGAAACTACGGAGCGGAATACCTGGACACCCTGGACTTCCACATCCGACACCTAGATACAGAAAACTATGAAGCGGAATACCTGGACACCCTGGACTTCCACATCCAGTACCTAGATACAAGAAACTACGAAGCGGAATACCTGGACATCCTGGACTTCCACATCCGACACCTGGCCACAGGAAACTACGGAGCGGAACATCTGGACACCCTGAACTTCCACATCCGACACCTAGATACAGAGAACTACGAAGCGGAATACCTGGACACCCTGGACTTCCACATCCAGAACCTAGATACAAGAAACTATGGGGCGGAACACCTGGACACCCTGAACTTCCACATCCGACACCTGGACACAGGAAACTACGGAGCGGAACATCTGAACACCCTGAACTTCCATATCCGACACCTGGACACAGGAAACTACGGAGCGGAATACCTGGACACCCTGGACTTCCACATCCGACACCTAGATACAGAAAACTATGAAGCGGAATACCTGGACACCCTGGACTTCCACATCCAGTACCTAGATACAAGAAACTACGAAGCGGAATACCTGGACATCCTGGACTTCCACATCCGACACCTGGCCACAGGAAACAACGGAGCAGAACATCTGGACACCCTGAACTTCCACATCCGACACCTAGATACAGAAAACTACGAAGCGGAATACCTGGACACCCTGGACTTCCACATCCAGTACCTAGATACAAGAAACTACGAAGCGGAATACCTGGACATCCTGGACTTCCACATCCGACACCTGGCCACAGGAAACAACGGAGCGGAACATCTGGACACCCTGGACTTCCACATCCAGTACCTAGATACAAGAAACTACGAAGCGGAATACCTGGACATCCTGGACTTCCACATCCAGTACCTAGATACAAGAAACTATGGAGCGGAACACCTGGACACTCTGAACTTCCACATCCGACACCTGGACACAAGAAACTACGGAGCTGAATACCTGGACACCCTGGACTTCCACATCCGACACCCAGATACAGAAAACTACGAAGCGGAATACCTGGACACCCTGGACTTCCACATCCAGTACCTAGATACAAGAAACTACGAAGCGGAATACCTGGACATCCTGGACTTCCACATCCGACACCTGGACACAGGAAACTACGGAGCGGAACATCTGAACACCCTGAACTTCCACATCCGACACCTGGACACAGGAAACTACGGAGCGGAATACCTGGACACCCTGGACTTCCACATCCGACACCTAGATACAGAAAACTATGAAGCGGAATACCTGGACACCCTGGACTTCCACATCCAGTACCTAGATACAAGAAACTACGAAGCGGAATACCTGGACATCCTGGACTTCCACATCCGACACCTGGCCACAGGAAACTACGGAGCGGAACATCTGGACACCCTGAACTTCCACATCCGACACCTAGATACAGAAAACTACGAAGCGGAATACCTGGACACCCTGGACTTCCACATCCAGTACCTAGATACAAGAAACTATGGAGCGGAACATCTGAACAACCTGAACTTCCACATCCGACACCTGGACACAGGAAACTACGGAGCGGAATACCTGGACACCCTGGACTTCCACATCCGACACCTAGATACAGAAAACTATGAAGCGGAATACCTGGACACCCTGGACTTCCACATCCAGTACCTAGATACAAGAAACTACGAAGCGGAATACCTGGACATCCTGGACTTCCACATCCGACACCTGGCCACAGGAAACAACGGAGCGGAACATCTGGACACCCTGAACTTCCACATCCGACACCTAGATACAGAAAACTACGAAGCGGAATACCTGGACACCCTGGACTTCCACATCCAGTACCTAGATACAAGAAACTATGGAGCGGAACACCTGGACACCCTGAACTTCCACATCCGACACCTGGACACAGGAAACTACGGAGCTGAATACCTGGACACCCTGGACTTCCACATCCGACACCTAGATACAGAAAACTACGAAGCGGAATACCTGGACACCCTGGACTTCCACATCCAGTACCTAGATACAAGAAACTACGAAGCGGAATACCTGGACACCCTGGACTTCCACATCCAGTACCTAAATACAAGAAACTACGAAGCGGAATACCTGGACATCCTGGACTTCCACATCCGACACCTGGACACAGGAAACTACGGAGCGGAATACCTGGACACCCTGGACTTCCACATCCGACACCTAGATACAGAAAACTATGAAGCGGAATACCTGGACACCCTGGACTTCCACATCCAGTACCTAGATACAAGAAACTACGAAGCGGAATACCTGGACATCCTGGACTTCCACATCCGACACCTGGCCACAGGAAACTACGGAGCGGAACATCTGGACACCCTGAACTTCCACATCCGACACCTAGATACAGAAAACTACGAAGCGGAATACCTGGACACCCTGGACTTCCACATCCAGTACCTAGATACAAGAAACTATGGAGCGGAACACCTGGACACCCTGAACTTCCACATCCGACACCTGGACACAGGAAACTACGGAGCTGAATACCTGGACACCCTGGACTTCCACATCCGACACCTAGATACAGAAAACTACGAAGCGGAATACCTGGACACCCTGGACTTCCACATCCAGTACCTAGATACAAGAAACTACGAAGCGGAATACCTGGACACCCTGGACTTCCACATCCAGTACCTAGATACAAGAAACTACGAAGCGGAATACCTGGACATCCTGGACTTCCACATCCGACACCTGGACACAGGAAACTACGAAGCGGAATACCTGGACATCCTGGACTTCCACATCCGACACCTGGACACAGGAAACTACGGAGCGGAATACCTGGACACCCTGGACTTCCACATCCGACACCTAGATACAGAAAACTATGAAGCGGAATACCTGGACACCCTGGACTTCCACATCCAGTACCTAGATACAAGAAACTACGAAGCGGAATACCTGGACATCCTGGATTTCCACATCCGACACCTGGCCACAGGAAACAACGGAGCGGAACATCTGGACACCCTGGACTTCCACATCCAGTACCTAGATACAAGAAACTACGAAGCGGAATACCTGGACATCCTGGACTTCCACATCCAGTACCTAGATACAAGAAACTATGGAGCGGAACACCTGGACACTCTGAACTTCCACATCCGACACCTGGACACAAGAAACTACGGAGCTGAATACCTGGACACCCTGGACTTCCACATCCGACACCCAGATACAGAAAACTACGAAGCGGAATACCTGGACACCCTGGACTTCCACATCCAGTACCTAGATACAAGAAACTACGAAGCGGAATACCTGGACACCCTGGAATTCCACATCCGACACCCAGATACAGAAAACTACGAAGCGGAATACCTGGACACCCTGGACTTCCACATCCAGTACCTAGATACAAGAAACTACGAAGCGGAATACCTGGACATCCTGGACTTCCACATCCGACACCTGGCCACAGGAAACTACGGAGCGGAACATCTGGACACCCTGAACTTCCACATCCGACACCTAGATACAGAAAACTACGAAGCGGAATACCTGGACACCCTGGACTTCCACATCCAGTACCTAGATACAAGAAACTACGAAGCGGAATACCTGGACATCCTGGACTTCCACATCCGACACCTGGCCACAGGAAACTACGGAGCGGAACATCTGGACACCCTGAACTTCCACATCCGACACCTAGATACAGAAAACTACGAAGCGGAATACCTGGACACCCTGGACTTCCACATCCAGAACCTAGATACAAGAAACTATGGAGCGGAACACCTGGACACCCTGAACTTCCACATCCGACACCTGGACACAGGAAACTACGGAGCGGAACATCTGAACACCCTGAACTTCCATATCCGACACCTGGACACAGGAAACTACGGAGCGGAATACCTGGACACCCTGGACTTCCACATCCGACACCTAGATACAGAAAACTATGAAGCGGAATACCTGGACACCCTGGACTTCCACATCCAGTACCTAGATACAAGAAACTACGAAGCGGAATACCTGGACATCCTGGACTTCCACATCCGACACCTGGCCACAGGAAACAACGGAGCGGAACATCTGGACACCCTGGACTTCCACATCCAGTACCTAGATACAAGAAACTACGGAGCGGAATACCTGGACATCCTGGACTTCCACATCCAGTACCTAGATACAAGAAACTACGAAGCGGAATACCTGGACATCCTGGACTTCCACATCCGACACCTGGACACAGGAAACTACGGAGCGGAACATCTGAACACCCTGAACTTCCACATCCGACACCTGGACACAGGAAACTACGGAGCGGAATACCTGGACACCCTGGACTTCCACATCCGACACCTAGATACAGAAAACTATGAAGCGGAATACCTGGACACCCTGGACTTCCACATCCAGTACCTAGATACAAGAAACTACGAAGCGGAATACCTGGACATCCTGGACTTCCACATCCGACACCTGGCCACAGGAAACTACGGAGCGGAACATCTGGACACCCTGAACTTCCACATCCGACACCTAGATACAGAAAACTACGAAGCGGAATACCTGGACACCCTGGACTTCCACATCCAGTACCTAGATACAAGAAACTATGGAGCGGAACATCTGAACAACCTGAACTTCCACATCCGACACCTGGACACAGGAAACTACGGAGCGGAATACCTGGACACCCTGGACTTCCACATCCGACACCTAGATACAGAAAACTATGAAGCGGAATACCTGGACACCCTGGACTTCCACATCCAGTACCTAGATACAAGAAACTACGAAGCGGAATACCTGGACATCCTGGACTTCCACATCCGACACCTGGCCACAGGAAACAACGGAGCGGAACATCTGGACACCCTGAACTTCCACATCCGACACCTAGATACAGAAAACTACGAAGCGGAATACCTGGACACCCTGGACTTCCACATCCAGTACCTAGATACAAGAAACTATGGAGCGGAACACCTGGACACCCTGAACTTCCACATCCGACACCTGGACACAGGAAACTACGGAGCTGAATACCTGGACACCCTGGACTTCCACATCCGACACCTAGATACAGAAAACTACGAAGCGGAATACCTGGACACCCTGGACTTCCACATCCAGTACCTAGATACAAGAAACTACGAAGCGGAATACCTGGACACCCTGGACTTCCACATCCAGTACCTAAATACAAGAAACTACGAAGCGGAATACCTGGACACCCTGGACTTCCACATCCAGTACCTAGATACAAGAAACTACGAAGCGGAATACCTGGACATCCTGGACTTCCACATCCGACACCTGGCCACAGGAAACTACGGAGCGGAACATCTGGACACCCTGAACTTCCACATCCGACACCTAGATACAGAAAACTACGAAGCGGAATACCTGGACACCCTGGACTTCCACATCCAGTACCTAGATACAAGAAACTATGGAGCGGAACATCTGAACACCCTGAACTTCCACATCCGACACCTGGACACAGGAAACTACGGAGCGGAATACCTGGACACCCTGAACTTCCACATCCGACACCTAGATACAGAAAACTATGAAGCGGAATACCTGGACACCCTGAACTTCCACATCCAGTACCTAGATACAAGAAACTACGAAGCGGAATACCTGGACATCCTGGACTTCCACATCCGACACCTGGCCACAGGAAACAACGGAGCGGAACATCTGGACACCCTGAACTTCCACATCCGACACCTAGATACAGAAAACTACGAAGCGGAATACCTGGACACCCTGGACTTCCACATCCAGTACCTAGATACAAGAAACTATGGAGCGGAACACCTGGACACCCTGAACTTCCACATCCGACACCTGGACACAGGAAACTACGGAGCTGAATACCTGGACACCCTGGACTTCCACATCCGACACCTAGATACAGAAAACTACGAAGCGGAATACCTGGACACCCTGGACTTCCACATCCAGTACCTAGATACAAGAAACTACGAAGCGGAATACCTGGACACCCTGGACTTCCACATCCAGTACCTAGATACAAGAAACTACGAAGCGGAATACCTGGACATCCTGGACTTCCACATCCGACACCTGGCCACAGGAAACTACGGAGCGGAACATCTGGACACCCTGAACTTCCACATCCGACACCTAGATACAGAAAACTACGAAGCGGAATACCTGGACACCCTGGACTTCCACATCCAGAACCTAGATACAAGAAACTATGGAGCGGAACACCTGGACACCCTGAACTTCCACATCCGACACCTGGACACAGGAAACTACGGAGCGGAACATCTGAACACCCTGAACTTCCATATCCGACACCTGGACACAGGAAACTACGGAGCGGAATACCTGGACACCCTGGACTTCCACATCCGACACCTAGATACAGAAAACTATGAAGCGGAATACCTGGACACCCTGGACTTCCACATCCAGTACCTAGATACAAGAAACTACGAAGCGGAATACCTGGACATCCTGGACTTCCACATCCGACACCTGGCCACAGGAAACAACGGAGCGGAACATCTGGACACCCTGAACTTCCACATCCGACACCTAGATACAGAAAACTACGAAGCGGAATACCTGGACACCCTGGACTTCCACATCCAGTACCTAGATACAAGAAACTACGAAGCGGAATACCTGGACATCCTGGACTTCCACATCCGACACCTGGCCACAGGAAACAACGGAGCGGAACATCTGGACACCCTGGACTTCCACATCCAGTACCTAGATACAAGAAACTACGAAGCGGAATACCTGGACATCCTGGACTTCCACATCCAGTACCTAGATACAAGAAACTATGGAGCGGAACACCTGGACACTCTGAACTTCCACATCCGACACCTGGACACAAGAAACTACGGAGCTGAATACCTGGACACCCTGGACTTCCACATCCGACACCCAGATACAGAAAACTACGAAGCGGAATACCTGGACACCCTGGACTTCCACATCCAGTACCTAGATACAAGAAACTACGAAGCGGAATACCTGGACATCCTGGACTTCCACATCCGACACCTGGACACAGGAAACTACGGAGCGGAACATCTGAACACCCTGAACTTCCACATCCGACACCTGGACACAGGAAACTACGGAGCGGAATACCTGGACACCCTGGACTTCCACATCCGACACCTAGATACAGAAAACTATGAAGCGGAATACCTGGACACCCTGGACTTCCACATCCAGTACCTAGATACAAGAAACTACGAAGCGGAATACCTGGACATCCTGGACTTCCACATCCGACACCTGGCCACAGAAAACTACGGAGCGGAACATCTGGACACCCTGAACTTCCACATCCGACACCTAGATACAGAAAACTACGAAGCGGAATACCTGGACACCCTGGACTTCCACATCCAGTACCTAGATACAAGAAACTATGGAGCGGAACATCTGAACAACCTGAACTTCCACATCCGACACCTGGACACAGGAAACTACGGAGCGGAATACCTGGACACCCTGGACTTCCACATCCGACACCTAGATACAGAAAACTATGAAGCGGAATACCTGGACACCCTGGACTTCCACATCCAGTACCTAGATACAAGAAACTACGAAGCGGAATACCTGGACATCCTGGACTTCCACATCCGACACCTGGCCACAGGAAACTACGGAGCGGAACATCTGGACACCCTGAACTTCCACATCCGACACCTAGATACAGAAAACTACGAAGCGGAATACCTGGACACCCTGGACTTCCACATCCAGTACCTAGATACAAGAAACTATGGAGCGGAACATCTGAACACCCTGAACTTCCACATCCGACACCTGGACACAGGAAACTACGGAGCGGAATACCTGGACACCCTGAACTTCCACATCCGACACCTAGATACAGAAAACTATGAAGCGGAATACCTGGACACCCTGAACTTCCACATCCAGTACCTAGATACAAGAAACTACGAAGCGGAATACCTGGACATCCTGGACTTCCACATCCGACACCTGGCCACAGGAAACAACGGAGCGGAACATCTGGACACCCTGAACTTCCACATCCGACACCTAGATACAGAAAACTACGAAGCGGAATACCTGGACACCCTGGACTTCCACATCCAGTACCTAGATACAAGAAACTACGAAGCGGAATACCTGGACACCCTGGACTTCCACATCCAGTACCTAGATACAAGAAACTACGAAGCGGAATACCTGGACATCCTGGACTTCCACATCCGACACCTGGACACAGGAAACTACGGAGCGGAATACCTGGACACCCTGGACTTCCACATCCGACACCTAGATACAGAAAACTATGAAGCGGAATACCTGGACACCCTGGACTTCCACATCCAGTACCTAGATACAAGAAACTACGAAGCGGAATACCTGGACATCCTGGACTTCCACATCCGACACCTGGCCACAGGAAACTACGGAGCGGAACATCTGGACACCCTGAACTTCCACATCCGACACCTAGATACAGAAAACTACGAAGCGGAATACCTGGACACCCTGGACTTCCACATCCAGAACCTAGATACAAGAAACTATGGAGCGGAACACCTGGACACCCTGAACTTCCACATCCGACACCTGGACACAGGAAACTACGGAGCGGAACATCTGAACACCCTGAACTTCCATATCCGACACCTGGACACAGGAAACTACGGAGCGGAATACCTGGACACCCTGGACTTCCACATCCGACACCTAGATACAGAAAACTATGAAGCGGAATACCTGGACACCCTGGACTTCCACATCCAGTACCTAGATACAAGAAACTACGAAGCGGAATACCTGGACATCCTGGACTTCCACATCCGACACCTGGCCACAGGAAACAACGGAGCGGAACATCTGGACACCCTGGACTTCCACATCCAGTACCTAGATACAAGAAACTACGAAGCGGAATACCTGGACATCCTGGACTTCCACATCCAGTACCTAGATACAAGAAACTATGGAGCGGAACACCTGGACACTCTGAACTTCCACATCCGACACCTGGACACAAGAAACTACGGAGCTGAATACCTGGACACCCTGGACTTCCACATCCGACACCCAGATACAGAAAACTACGAAGCGGAATACCTGGACACCCTGGACTTCCACATCCAGTACCTAGATACAAGAAACTACGAAGCGGAATACCTGGACATCCTGGACTTCCACATCCGACACCTGGACACAGGAAACTACGGAGCGGAACATCTGAACACCCTGAACTTCCACATCCGACACCTGGACACAGGAAACTACGGAGCGGAATACCTGGACACCCTGGACTTCCACATCCGACACCTAGATACAGAAAACTATGAAGCGGAATACCTGGACACCCTGGACTTCCACATCCAGTACCTAGATACAAGAAACTACGAAGCGGAATACCTGGACATCCTGGACTTCCACATCCGACACCTGGCCACAGAAAACTACGGAGCGGAACATCTGGACACCCTGAACTTCCACATCCGACACCTAGATACAGAAAACTACGAAGCGGAATACCTGGACACCCTGGACTTCCACATCCAGTACCTAGATACAAGAAACTATGGAGCGGAACATCTGAACAACCTGAACTTCCACATCCGACACCTGGACACAGGAAACTACGGAGCGGAATACCTGGACACCCTGGACTTCCACATCCGACACCTAGATACAGAAAACTATGAAGCGGAATACCTGGACACCCTGGACTTCCACATCCAGTACCTAGATACAAGAAACTACGAAGCGGAATACCTGGACATCCTGGACTTCCACATCCGACACCTGGCCACAGGAAACAACGGAGCGGAACATCTGGACACCCTGAACTTCCACATCCGACACCTAGATACAGAAAACTACGAAGCGGAATACCTGGACACCCTGGACTTCCACATCCAGTACCTAGATACAAGAAACTATGGAGCGGAACACCTGGACACCCTGAACTTCCACATCCGACACCTGGACACAGGAAACTACGGAGCTGAATACCTGGACACCCTGGACTTCCACATCCGACACCTAGATACAGAAAACTACGAAGCGGAATACCTGGACACCCTGGACTTCCACATCCAGTACCTAGATACAAGAAACTACGAAGCGGAATACCTGGACACCCTGGACTTCCACATCCAGTACCTAAATACAAGAAACTACGAAGCGGAATACCTGGACATCCTGGACTTCCACATCCGACACCTGGACACAGGAAACTACGGAGCGGAATACCTGGACACCCTGGACTTCCACATCCGACACCTAGATACAGAAAACTATGAAGCGGAATACCTGGACACCCTGGACTTCCACATCCAGTACCTAGATACAAGAAACTACGAAGCGGAATACCTGGACATCCTGGACTTCCACATCCGACACCTGGCCACAGGAAACTACGGATCGGAACATCTGGACACCCTGAACTTCCACATCCGACACCTAGATACAGAAAACTACGAAGCGGAATACCTGGACACCCTGGACTTCCACATCCAGTACCTAGATACAAGAAACTATGGAGCGGAACACCTGGACACCCTGAACTTCCACATCCGACACCTGGACACAGGAAACTACGGAGCTGAATACCTGGACACCCTGGACTTCCACATCCGACACCTAGATACAGAAAACTACGAAGCGGAATACCTGGACACCCTGGACTTCCACATCCAGTACCTAGATACAAGAAACTACGAAGCGGAATACCTGGACACCCTGGACTTCCACATCCAGTACCTAGATACAAGAAACTACGAAGCGAAATACCTGGACATCCTGGACTTCCACATCCGACACCTGGACACAGGAAACTACGAAGCGGAATACCTGGACATCCTGGACTTCCACATCCGACACCTGGACACAGGAAACTACGGAGCGGAATACCTGGACACCCTGGACTTCCACATCCGACACCTAGATACAGAAAACTATGAAGCGGAATACCTGGACACCCTGGACTTCCACATCCAGTACCTAGATACAAGAAACT
>OZ020572.1:19919072-19926572 GCA_963971525.1 Cephus spinipes | reverse complement strand
ACGACGACGACGACGACGACGACGACGACGACGACGACGACGACGACGACGACGACGACGACGACGACGACGACGACGACGACGACCGACGACGACGACGACGACGACGACGACGACGACGACGACGACGACGACGACGACGACGACGACGACGACGACGACGACGACGACGACGACGACGACGACGACGACGACGACGACGACGACGACGACGACGACGACGACGACGACGACGACGACGACGACGACGACGACGACGACGACGACGACGACGACGACGACGACGACGACGACGACGACGACGACGACGACGACGACGACGACGACGACGACGACGACGACGACGACGACGACGACGACGACGACGACGACGACGACGACGACGACGACGACGACGACGACGACGACGACGACGACGACGACGACGACGACGACGACGACGACGACGACGACGACGACGACGACGACGACGACGACGACGACGACCGACGACGACCGATGACGACCGACGACGACCGACGACGACGACCGACGACGACGACCGACGACCGACGACGACGACCGACGACGACGACCGACGACCGACGACCGACGACCGACGACCGACGACCGACGACCGACGACCGACGACGACGACCGACGACCGACGACCGACGACCGACGACCGACGACCGACGACCGACGACCGACGACGACGACGACGACGACGACGACGACGACGACGACGACCGACGCCGACCGACGACGACCGACGACGACCGACGACGACCGACGACGACCGACGACGACGACCGACGACCGACGACGACGACCGACGACGACGACCGACGACGACGACCGACGACGACGACCGACGACCGACGACCGACGACCGACGACCGACGACCGACGACCGACGACGACGACGACGACGACCGACGACCGACGACCGACGACCGACGACCGACGACCGACGACCGACGACCGACGACCGACGACGACGACGACGACGACGACGACCGACGACGACCGACGACGACCGACGACGACGACCGACGACGACGACGACGACGACGACGACGACGACGACGACGACGACGACGACGACGACGACGACGACGACGACGACGACGACGACGACGACGACGACGACGACGACGACGACGACGACGACGACGACGACGACGACGACGACGACGACGACGACGACGACGACGACGACGACGACGACGACGACGACGACGACGACGACGACGACGACGACGACGACGACGACGACGACGACGACGACGACGACGACGACGACGACGACGACGACGACGACGACGACGACGACGACGACGACGACCGACGACGACCGATGACGACCGACGACGACCGACGACGACGACCGACGACGACGACCGACGACCGACGACGACGACCGACGACGACGACCGACGACCGACGACCGACGACCGACGACCGACGACCGACGACCGACGACCGACGACGACGACCGACGACCGACGACCGACGACCGACGACCGACGACCGACGACCGACGACCGACGACGACGACGACGACGACGACGACGACGACGACGACGACCGACGCCGACCGACGACGACCGACGACGACCGACGACGACCGACGACGACCGACGACGACGACCGACGACCGACGACGACGACCGACGACGACGACCGACGACGACGACCGACGACGACGACCGACGACCGACGACCGACGACCGACGACCGACGACCGACGACCGACGACGACGACGACGACGACCGACGACCGACGACCGACGACCGACGACCGACGACCGACGACCGACGACCGACGACCGACGACGACGACGACGACGACGACGACCGACGACGACCGACGACGACCGACGACGACGACCGACGACGACGACCGACGACGACGACCGACGACGACGACCGACGACCGACGACCGACGACCGACGACCGACGACCGACGACCGACGACCGACGACGACGACGACGACCGACGACGACCGACGACGACGACCGACGACGACGACCGACGACGACGACCGACGACCGACGACCGACGACCGACGACCGACGACCGACGACGACGACGACGACGACGACGACGACGACGACGACGACGACCGACGACGATCGACGACGACCGACGACGACCGACGACGACCGACGACGACCGACGACCGACGACGACGACGACGACGACGACGACGACGACGACGACGACCGACGACCGACGACCGACGACCGACGACGACGACGACCGACGACGACGACGACCGACGACGACCGACGACCGACGACCGACGACCGACGACCGACGACCGACGACCGACGACCGACGACCGACGACCGACGACGACGACCGACGACGACGACGACGACGACGACGACGACGACGACGACGACGACGACGACGACCGACGACCGACGACCGACGACGACGACGACGACGACGACGACCGACGACGACCGACGACGACCGACGACGACGACCGACGACGACGACCGACGACCGACGACGACGACCGACGACGACGACCGACGACCGACGACCGACGACCGACGACCGACGACCGACGACCGACGACCGACGACCGACGACGACGACGACGACCGACGACGACCGACGACGACGACCGACGACGACGACCGACGACGACGACCGACGACCGACGACCGACGACCGACGACCGACGACCGACGACCGACGACGACGACGACGACGACGACGACGACGACGACGACGACGACCGACGACGATCGACGACGACCGACGACGACCGACGACGACCGACGACGACCGACGACCGACGACGACGACGACGACGACGACGACGACGACGACCGACGACCGACGACCGACGACCGACGACGACGACCGACGACGACGACGACCGACGACGACCGACGACCGACGACCGACGACCGACGACCGACGACCGACGACCGACGACCGACGACCGACGACCGACGACGACGACCGACGACGACGACGACGACGACGACGACGACGACGACGACGACGACGACGACGACCGACGACCGACGACCGACGACCGACGACCGACGACCGACGACCGACGACGACGACGACCGATGACTGACGACCGACGACCGACGACAACGACGACGACGACGACGACGACGACCGACGACGACCGACGACGACCGACGACGACCGACGACGACCGACGACGACCGACGACGACCGACGACGACCGACGACGACCGACGACGACCGACGACGACCGACGACGACCGACGACGACGACCGACGACGACGACCGACGACCGACGACCGACGACGACGACCGACGACCGACGACCGACGACCGACGACCGACGACCGACGACGACGACGACGACGACGACGACGACGACGACGACGACGACCGACGACGACCGACGACGACCGATGACGACCGACGACGACCGACGACGACGACCGACGACGACGACCGACGACCGACGACGACGACCGACGACGACGACGGACGACCGACGACCGACGACCGACGACCGACGACCGACGACCGACGACCGACGACCGACGACCGACGACGACGACGACGACGACGACCGACGACCGACGACCGACGACCGACGACCGACGACGACGACGACGACGACGACGACCGACGACCGACGACCGACGACCGACGACCACGACGACCGACGACGACCGACGACGACCGACGACGACGACGACGACGACGACGACGACCGACGACCGACGACCGACGACCGACGACCGACGACCGACGACCGATGACGACGACGACGACGACGACGACCGACGACCGACGACCGACGACCGACGACCACGACGACCGACGACGACCGACGACGACGACGACGACGACGACCGACGACCGACGACCGACGACGACGACGACGACGACGACGACGACGACGACGACGACGACGACGACGACCGATGACCGACGACCGACGACGACGACGACGACGACGACGACGACCGATGACCGACGACCGACGACGACCGACGACGACCGACGACGACCGACGACGACGACCGACGACGACGACCGACGACCGACGACGACGACCGACGACGACGACCGACGACCGACGACCGACGACCGACGACCGACGACGACGACGACGACGACGACGACCGACGACCGACGACCGACGACCGACGACGACGACGACGACGACGACGACCGACGACCGACGACCGACGACCGACGACCGACGACCGACGACCGACGACGACGACGACGACGACGACGACGACGACGACGACGACGACCGACGACGACCGACGACGACCGACGACGACCGACGACGACCGATGACGACCGACGACGACCGACGACGACCGACGACGACCGACGACGACGACGACGACGACGACGACGACGACGACGACGACGACGACGACGACGACGACGACGACGACGACGACGACGACGACGACGACGACGACGACGACGACGACGACGACGACGACGACGACGACGACGACGACGACGACGACGACGACGACGACGACGACGACGACGACGACGACGACGACGACGACGACGACGACGACGACGACGACGACGACGACCGACGACGACCGACGACGACCGATGACGACCGACGACGACCGACGACGACGACCGACGACGACGACCGACGACCGACGACGACGACCGACGACGACGACCGACGACCGACGACCGACGACCGACGACCGACGACCGACGACCGACGACCGACGACGACGACGACGACGACGACGACGACGACGACGACGACGACGACGACGACCGACGACGACCGACGACGACCGATGACGACCGACGACGACCGACGACGACGACCGACGACGACGACCGACGACCGACGACGACGACCGACGACACGACGACGACCGACGACCGACGACGACGACCGACGACGACGACCGACGACCGACGACCGACGACCGACGACCGACGACCGACGACCGACGACCGACGACGACGACGACGACGACGACGACGACGACCGACGACGACGACCGACGACCGACGACGACGACCGACGACCGACGACCGACGACCGACGACGACGACCGACGACCGACGACGACGACCGACGACGACGACGACGACGACGACGACGACGACGACGACGACGACGACGACGACGACGACGACGACGACGACGACGACGACGACCGACGACGACGACCGACGACGACGACCGACGACGACGACGACGACGACCGACGACCGACGACCGACGACCGACGACCGACGACCGACGACCGACGACGCGACGACGACGACGACGACGACGACGACGACGACGACCGACGACGACGACGACGACCGACGACCGACGACGACCGACCGACGACCGACGACCGACGACCGACGACCGACGACCGACGACCGACGACCGACGACGACGACGACGACGACGACGACGACGACGACGACGACGACGACGACGACCGACGACGACGACGACGACCGACGACGACCGACGACGACCGACGACGACGACGACGACGACGACGACCGACGACGACGACGACGACGACGACGACGACGACGACGACGACGACGACGACGACGACGACGACGACGACGACGACGACGACGACGACGACGACGACGACGACGACGACGACGACGACGACGACGACGACGACGACGACGACGACGACGACGACGACGACGACGACGACGACGACGACGACGACGACGACGACGACGACGACGACGACGACGACGACGACGACGACGACGACGACGACGACGACGACGACGACGACGACGACGACGACGACGACGACGACGACGACGACGACGACGACGACGACGACGACGACGACGACGACGACGACGACGACGACGACGACGACGACGACGACGACGACGACGACGACGACGACGACGACGACGACGCGACGACGACGACGACGACGACGACGACGACGACGACGACGACGACGACGACGACGACCGACGACGACCGACGACGACGATGACGACCGACGACGACCGACGACGACGACCGACGACGACGACCGACGACGACGACGACGACGACGACGACGACCGACGACCGACGACCGACGACCGACGACCGACGACCGACGACGACGACGACCGACGACGACGACGACGACGACGACCGACGACGACGACCGACGACGACGACCGACGACGACGACGACGACCGACGACCGACGACGACGACGACGACGACGACGACCGACGACCGACGACCGACGACCGACGACGACGACGACGACGACGACGACGACGACGACGACGACGACGACGACGACGACGACGACGACGACGACGACGACGACGACGACGACGACGACGACGACGACGACGACGACGACGACGACGACGACGACGACGACGACGACGACGACGACGACGACGACGACGACGACGACGACGACGACGACGACGACGACGACGACGACGACGACGACGACGACGACGACGACGACGACGACGACGACGACGACGACGACGACGACGACGACGACGACGACGACGACCGACGACGACCGACGACGACCGATGACGACCGACGACGACCGACGACGACGACCGACGACGACGACCGACGACCGACGACGACGACCGACGACGACGACCGACGACGACGACCGACGACCGACGACCGACGACCGACGACCGACGACGACGACGACGACGACGACGACGACGACCGACGACGACGACCGACGACGACGACCGACGACCGACGACGACGACCGACGACCGACGACCGACGACCGACGATCGACGACCGACGACGACCGACGACCGACGACCGACGACGACGACGACGACGACGACGACGACGACGACGACGACGACGACGACGACGACGACGACGACGACGACGACGACGACGACGACGACGACGACGACGACGACGACGACGACGACGACGACGACGACGACGACGACGACGACGACGACGACGACGACGACGACGACGACGACGACGACGACGACGACGACGACGACGACGACGACGACGACGACGACGACGACGACGACGACGACGACGACGACGACGACGACGACGACGACGACGACGACGACGACGACGACGACCGACGACGACCGACGACGACGACCGACGACGACGACCGACGACCGACGACGACGACCGACGACGACGACCGACGACCGACGACCGACGACCGACGACCGACGACCGACGACCGACGACCGACGACGACGACGACGACGACGACGACGACGACCGAACGACGACGACGACGACCGACGACGACGACGACGACCGACGACCGACGACCGACGACCGACGACCGACGACCGACGACCGACGACCGACGACCGACGACCGACGACGACGACGACGACGACGACGACGACGACGACCGACGACGACCGACGACGACCGACGACGACCGACGACGACCGACGACGACCGACGACGACGACCGACGACGACGACGACGACGACGACGACGACGACGACGACGACGACGACGACGACGACGACGACGACGA